>DWHP01001602.1:0-15806 GCA_018247895.1 Parnassius honrathi | reverse complement strand
GCATAGTATTGGGTACAAAAGAAGATTCTGTGCATCAACTTCAACAAGTTGAAGGTCACACCAAAAAAAAAAAGAAGATTTGTTTAACCGAAACAAAAAAAAATATAAAAAACATAAGTACTTCAATAATAAAAAGAACAACAAGAAACAAATTAATGAATATGCCATCACAACAAAAGTATTAGAATTTAGAAATTCATCGGAGATTTCAACTTTAACATCGATGTACGAAATTAGAAAAAACAAAACTTTTACTAGATCTTGGTATTGATTTTAAGAGGAATCTTTTAGAAAATGCAAAAATGGTCTTAGAAATAAAAAGATGTTTTGGTTAGTTGATAATTTCGTATTGATGTTGAATCTCCAAGATTTGTAATGTTTTAGTTTTTATTAACCGAAATTCGGGTTTATAAATTCTATTTACTATATTTTTAGCAAAGCTATGCCGCAGCTATAATATAATTGTCGCACAAGTAGGTCAAACACCATGCCCTCATGGAAGACCAGTATGAATTAACAGCTAAATGATGACATTTGCTAGGTACTCCATCTTACTCCTCAAGGGTGATAATGCACCCGCATTTTGATTCCTAATAGAGGATAGATTTAGATTTCTAGAGGCCTCTACACCCGCTTACCATCAGGTGAATTACATGTTCCTTTGTCACCCATTTTCTATAAAAAATTCCGAATTTTAACAATTTATACACATTATTGTAAATGATAACCATGATAACGTATTACAAGCAACGATTTATTCCAGGCAACTTTTGATGGAACTAAATTACCCAATGGCCCTATTACATTCAACATCGTGTAAATTTAGCTTTAGAGATATTAGAAAAAGAAAAAATTTACCAACCTTAAATATTGCTCCAACAATAATCGGCGAAAATGGTTTCCATCACAGGAAAGAGGTTGTTCAATTGATGCTGCAAGAATATCTTCTTCCGGAGTAGAATCATTTTGCTATAGAGACATATTGTGTAATACAGCTGTTGCAACAATCACAGCCAATGTGTGTGTAGAGTTTAAGCCTAAATTTTAGTGAAAGGCATGGACATCTTCTTTTCCACACATCAAATGTCCTTTCAACTGTATTTATGTTCTTGATTTGTGTCTTATTGTAGACTTTTTCTATATTAGTAGCTGAATTTAAAAATGATGTCATCATATAATTTCCACAAGGATATGCACTGTTTCAAAGGAGGTGACCATCTTTTTTTATAGGAGAGGGTCCAAACGAGCATACGGTTCACATGATGTTAAGTCACTACCGCCCCCAGGAACAACTGCAAACTCAGGGAAATTGCAGGTGCGTTGCCGGCCTTTTAGAAAGGAGTAAGCTTTTTTCTTGAAACTCCCTAGGTGGTGTCGGTACAAAAAAATCGCTGGTGGTAAACTGTTCCACACAGAGAAGTTGGACGCGGAGAAAAACTCCCAGTGACACTTACAGTGGTGGATCGCCAAGCATTCAGATGATGTTGATGGTATCGGGAGGTTTGCATGCGGCAAACCTCCCGATACCATCGTGCGTTAATGAAATTTGGCGGCTGGGATTAATCCGAACAATTCCTCAGAGCACTCCCTTTGATTGATGCGAAAGATAATGCAAAGAGATGCAACATCTCTTCGCAGTGCCGGTGAATTGAGCCGATCGGAAATTCTTGATCGTCGCCGATTCGAGCCGCTTTGCGCTAGATGCGGTCTAGTGGAAAGAACTAAACTGGGAAGCCCTAGCACTGAGATGGGAACAGTATTCAATGTGAGACCGAACTTTCGCCTTGTAAAGTTGCAAGCAGTGTGCCAGTACGAAATACTGTCCTTCTCTGCTGAGGACGCCAAGCTTTTTACGGGCCAATTAGTTTTCTATTCTAAGTGACTACGAAACTGGACGTCACTCAATATGTCGGCGCCGAAGATTTAGATACCGGCTGAGGTAACGAAGAGACTGCCTAGAAACTGATGGGATACGACAAAGTGGGTCTTTTTAGCGGTTAACGCGCATAATGGTGTCTTCTGAGGGTACAACTGGACTAGATTCAGTCGCCCTAATCCAAAACTTTGTTCAGCAAAGATTCGACTTAATACACAGGTTTGTCCCGGTACTCGTAGATGTTTTCCAGAGAAAAAATTGGCATGGCCGGTAGGCCGCATAGCAATGAATGTTACCGGTTTACAACATATCATTGATATGCAGAAGAAACAGCGTTCGTAGTAGCACGCAGCCTTGTAGAATGCTAGCATTAATAGGCTTATAATTGGAGCATGCATCATCTAAAACCACCTAGATGCTCCGATCTGCAAGAAAGCTGTTGATCCAATCGCACAATTTCTCGGAAAACACACAGGAAGGGAGCTTCGAAAGAAGCGTTTTGTGCCAAACCCGATCGAAAGCCTTCCCAATGTCTAAACTAACGGTCAATGCCTCCCCCTTGGACTATACTGCCTCTGTCCATCGATGCGTCAGATAGTCCAGAAGATTACCAGCTGATCGACCACGATGAAAACCGTATTGGCGGTGACTTATCAGCTGGTGATCCTGAAGGTATCGTATGAGTTGACAGTTTATAATGGATTCCATTATTTTGCAGAACAAGTAGGTGATGGCAATAGGCCTGTAGTTTGACGGATATGAGCGGTCGCCTTTTTTATGGATCGGGTGGACGAAAGCCATCTTCCATGATTTCGGGACTGCGCCTAGGCAGTGGGAGTACCAGAAAAGACCCGTTAAAACCGGTGCCAACTCTGAAGCACACGTCCTAAGCACGATTGGGTGGATTCCATCAGGTCCACTCGACTTGTGGATGTCAAGGGAGAGGAGTGCTTTGCGAACTGAATGCTGTGTGAACTGCACATCCGACGTGGAGCACTCACACCGCGGTGTGGTCGGCAGTGTGCTCCCACCATCATCGAGAGTCGGGTTGGACGCAAAGAAAGAGCCTATCAGATCGGCTTTCGCCTTTGCGGCATTGGTCTGCGGGTCGTCCTCCCTCTGCAGAGATGGAAGAGATGAATAACAGAAATTCCCTTGAACAGCCTTCGCAAGAGATCAGAATATACGGTTTCCAGAAGGAAGGTGAACTAGTTTCTCGCCAATTCTGCCTACGTGCTATTGACTGTGTATTTTCATTCTGCCGATGTGACAATGACTCTTTTGAAGGACCTGGAGGCGGAATTATACTCCTTTTTTAGGATGCTGCATGATGCTATTTTACAGGAGCGCCTAAACCGTGGCTGAGATATTCCTCCGATGGGTACCACAAAGGAAGGAATAAAAATTTCTATATCCTGAAGTACCACATCAGCGACAGAGTCAGCAACAACGTTGAAATCGGCCGGCGAGAAGCAAACACGCCCCCAAGGCTAGGATGCAAGGAAAGACTGCATCCCATTCCAATCGTCTGACCTATAGTGCCCAACACGGTGGCAGCTTTCAGAATGCAACCGCTATTTCAGCGTGAGTGACATCATACTCCGGTCAAGACAATGGTCCGAGGAGTCAAAAGGGGCATCGACGGAGACCTCATATCTGTCCGGATGAGAGATCAGCAGAAGGTCCAATAGGGAAGGTGCATGATACTGCACATCTGGAATCTGCGTAGGTGAAGTAACCAGTTGTGTCAGACCATATGCTAAAGCAAAATCATGAACAAATCTCCCCTCAGGACAGGTTAAAGGTAAACCAAGCCATTCAACGTGGAGGGCGTTAAAATCACCATGGATCACGATCTCTGCGTCAGAGATCTGCGTCACGTATCTGTAGCCATTTCGACGTGGTCGCCGAGTCGGTCTGTTTCGGTATTACCGCTATGGAAGGCACCCTTGAATGGTCGTCTGGTCGAGGCAAAAAAGAGTATTTCAGTTTGTACTTCGAGTAGGAGAGATATAAAGCATCAGCCGCAGAAGACACCTGCGTCTTGCCCAGAAAAAGCAGAGCCAGCTTCACCGTCTCGAGATAGTAGTAGACGGTGTTTAGGTTCAAGTGAAGACTTACTCTCTGACATTTAATTTTGCTACCATTTTGATGTGATGGGGGGGATTGGCACACTGGCCACCTGCACTCACCAAACGAAACGCGGAAGCAGAGCTTTCACTTCACGCTGGTATTCTGTGAGGTCGTGGTACCACTCTAGTTTGAGCCGGCCCATACGTGCAACAGCAAATCTACCTCGTGGCTCTACCACTGTTAACCCGTCCATCTCATTGTTTTTCAGTTGGGCTAGGAGAAACGAGTTATGAAAAATTGTACTGTCATGTGTTGAACGGGAATCTATGTCACGAATTTGTATCTCCATAGTTCCAAGCGATCATCTAAGATTAGTTTAAGGGATCGTCATTCCCCTATACGAATAATAAGGTTAAATTATTAATATATAAATCCAACAATGTAATAAAATTATAATATATAAAAAGTATTCAACATAATGTTTTGTGTTTGATCGTTTTATCTTATAGTGCCTATTCTACCAGTGTAATAAACGAAAAGAAAATTTCCGAAAACAAATCCCACAAGACAAGGGTTGCGAGAAACCATCTCAGTAATTTTTTTTTGTGACTTATGTTTTGTAAAATTAATTGCCGCGCCGATGCGAATTTTTGCTTTTTTGTTTAGACATATAGTTACATTGCATGACTGGTAAATAATTTATTACATTATTAAATTACTCCTTATCGGGCTAGTTTCCACAAAAGAAATAGACCGGAGAAGAGAAGAGATGTGTTTTACCTTTGATACAAATTACTATAATAGAACCCGTTCCAGTCCGTCTTTTTAGACCTGTTTTTTTTGCCAGCCTCTGTATATCACTGCTGGATAAAACTGGGTTGTAAGCGCTTAGTCAGTGGAGAGTCAGCCCTATGCCAGCGATTACAGTAACTGGTCCGTATACATATAGCTTTAATTATTTGCATTTGTACTTATAATACATTTGTATTAGAAACGCTATCGATCGTCACCTTGTAGAATTGTATTTGTCCTCTGGTGATAAAATACAACGGTCGGTCACATTCAGCTCCATGACGTAGTATGCACACCCACAGCAATGTGTTGTTGTGTCCAGGGACGCGAGTTCGAATCCCGCATGGAACAAGTATTTGTATGGCCTACAAATAATTGTTAAGGGAGTGAATGTTTGGCCTTGCGCAATTTATGCCAGTAAACTGCCTCCACGATACAGGAGAAAATACTAGTGCGGGGGTAAAGTTACAAAAAAATGCAGACTGCACCTCGTATCCGGAATAAATATATTCACTCGCTATCATTCGTTTGAGAACACATCTCCAACTTTTACCACTTTGGTGGAATAGCACCTTGGGACAATTAAAGTATGATGGCGATGTTCGGTAACTATTAGTAGATGACAGGTAACGGTTCAATAGTTCACATAATTGCAGAAGCGCTCGATCGTCCTCAATTGTGTCATAAAGTTTAGGTAATACCTCCTATCACAGAAACAGTCACATTCATATCTCTTTGAACCTCTTCACCTTTTAGGCGTATGCAAACGTTATCGACAATGTGTACTACGTAAGTAGAATTTGAATATAACCAGCGTATGAGATATTTATGCGTTCATTAAGATTTGTTTCATTTTTTACATTTTTGAACCGAGACGCTGTATTTAGTCAATCTATCAATTCCAAATTCGTCAATGATTTAAACATGTCTTCTTTCTCCAGATTTAAAAAATACCTTTTAAGACCAAAAACGCTTCTCCAATGCTTTTGGTACTGCGGATGTGCATAAAAGGTTTTACCATTGGATGAGTAGTACCTTCGTTTTTATGTATTTATTTAATCTTTGTTATACACCTCTGCCAGTCAACCTAATCCCGGTTTTTTTCATATAATAAGCCAGTGCTTTACCACAATCGCACTGGTATTAAATAGCTATATGACAAACAGGCCATTTAAGCCCACAGATCACTTTGGATTCCAGCAGTGTGACAGGGCAATCGCGGGCTAAGATTACAATATGCAAACGAACATTTGGTTGGAACTGATCGTTTCTGGTCTACGGAAGTATACGTCTTTAGCGTACATTCTCATTTATGATAATGCCCGCCCACATACGTCTCGAGTAACTATATGACTGCATCAAAGCATCAGTCAGTAGTCTCCAGATTAAGTTCCTAGTGGCGCAGTGACTCTGGTAGTATCGTATGGTTGCCAATGCAATATCTCGTTCCACTGCCGTTCTCAGCCTCATTTACACTTAAAACTTATTTGTCTTAAAAGTAAATGGCTCAACAGCGGTTGTACGTCCTTTCTTTAAAGTGCAACCATTTTATATTCGAGGATTGTACTCTAATCACAGTCCATTACCATCACATGATTGAGAAGCCACACCTACTTTTCTTGACGTAGATCCAAATTAGATAGGCATTGAATACAGTATATCTTGACTATCCTGGATTCTCCCTGGAGCACAAATTCCATCTATATGTGCCAGAGTCCTCGTGAACTTCCTCAATGACATCTGCTTTCAGCGTCTCCGTCACCATGAAGACCCCGTTTTTCCATAATCTGAGTTATAGTAGATACAGGTATTGATAAAATTCTTTATACCTGTGTCTATCGAACGCTCAGCGATTACCAGGAGACAACTTCATTATTTTATCACCTTAGTTAGGCTGCTGATCTGGTCCTGAATCGGTATCTTACTGCACAGCTGCTTTTTCTATGAAAATTTAATTCCTAAATCGGTAATCTTACTGCACAGCTGCTTTTTCTGTGAGTATTTAATGCCTGTCTCCAAAATCGACTGTTTCCATTCCACAAGACCGACCATGCTGCAAGAAAAGCGTGAAATTTTGCCTTGACACTAGGATTTTCCCAGCTGATAAAGAAAGCGACCAGTGTACACGATGTAGACAGTCACACAGCTAATCGCTTGGACTTTCTGCTAATTACCTAACCAAACGGGTTTGACGTACAGGTTACCTCCTCTCTTGATATATTTGATCACGATCACGGTCTGTTGAAATCTATGTAGTTATATTCTCCACCTGATTTCGAGTACAAAGGTGTTGAAAAAATGTGGCAGTAAGCGATAATTTTTTGCATCCTATCCTTGACGGGAATTCTGTTTCTCTTTTGTGGATCTATCTAAAAATAATGTGTTGTGGTTGGATGATGAGGTACGTATGGAATTTTGAGTAAAGAAGAGAGTGTAGCTAGATTTACTAACAACGAAAGCTTGTAATTCTGGTGGTGTGAATGATGAGATTTAAAGAAAAAAGGCTGTCTTGAGACGTCTAAATAAGAAAGTAAAAGAGGACGTTGAAAGCAAAAAGAAAAGAAGAACGAAAAAGAATGATAGAAGAGTCTCTGATAACTTCCAGTCAAATATAAAATGTTCTGGGAATTCGTAAGAACGACCAGGGAAAAGCAGCCTAGAATTATTGTTATACGAGACGGGAGTGGCCGAATACTTTCAAAGATTCTTTATGAGTGAATCTTCACTAATTCCAAAAAAATGTGGAATGAGGTAGGGAGTTTACTATAGATAAAATAATGAAGGCAATGAAAATCATGAAAGCAGATAAGGGAGCTGGATACGATAAAGTATCACTCGAAATGCTAAGGGCTGGAGAGAGAGTGGTGGCGGGCATACTGTACCTTGTACAATTTTTGTTGGAAACTTAAGCGGGTACCCGAAGGTTGATGCAAAGCTAATATAGTTTGATTATAAGGGAAAAGTGTCACAGGAGGACTGTAAAAACTATCGTGGTATCAGCCTGCTTAGCATTGTGGGTAAACTGTATGCTAAATAATGATTTCTTAAATTTACGCGAACACTACACATTAAATAAAACTATTATTTACGGATTTTATCGCGTTTAATTAATACTTTTACTTATTTTTATTACTCGATGTTTCGGGTGCTTTACAGCACCCATGGTCACGGGGGGACTGAAATGTTTGACGTCCCAATGTCATAGTTAGTCCGGCTACCTTCAGTTTTTGAATATTAATTTTCGGTCCGATTTACGCAAAACGCAAAAGCTTATAGTATCATGAAGTCTTTCAGTGGTATGCTTGGGTTTGGATTTAATTTTATTAATTATAGGGTCTCAAGCATTGTGCTGTAAAGCACCCGAAACGTCGGGATTATAAAAATAAGTAAAAGTGTTAATTAAACGCGATAAAATCCGTAAATAATAGTTTTATTTAATTAGTTTTGTTAGTCAATTTTCATTAATTCCATTGGCATATTCAATCTATCCTGTTGTGTATACACATTGAAGTTACTTCAATCAAATCAACAGAACTTGCTTTTATTATGAGTTCCTGGTCAGATGCGGATTAAATGTCGACAGCAACCTAGGCTTGCACCTTATCGATGCCTTTCTAGCGGCCGTATATTGTAAATTATAACTAACAATTTGCGAAAAAAGAACTACATTCATGGACAAATTTAGAGAAAAACGGAAAAAAGGTTTAATTTCTCCTATTGTAATTTGCCGTGGGTACTGCTTTATGGCATTACTTGGGCGAGGCCTATGTTCAGCAGTAGACTTGTGAAAGGCTGTAATGATGATGATGATGACTAGCCATAAAAGTTAGCAAAATCCCATAAAAAAGAAAGCTTCGAAATGTTTATTTTTTATTTTATTTGTTTTTACCTTAGAGTAAACATACACTTAGAGAGAACCAACAATTCAACATAAATTGAGTCAATATACTTCTCTCGCTTTTTCTTATTCAATTATTTAATAAGGCAAAATAGACAAATCAGTGGAAATAGAAATGTCAAGTGGTCATCTTTGGTCTCTTTATACGATGCCAAATACGAGAGTAAGTACACTCGTATGTTCTGATTTACTAGAAAAATGACATCCCTATTGTAGTAGTATTATGTGTGACCTTACTTTATAAGGCATTACGTATTTAATTAGCTTAGCTGCAATCGACATCGATATACTCGTTTTTGTTTAGTAATTTATTTTTATTACTTTACATGCCAAATAAATATTTAAAAAAATTGGACTGGGCTTGTTATTACTCGAACGATCAAGTAAATTGTTTTCTAAATTAAGTGACGATGATTATTATATTAAATTTCAAATATTCGTTTCAGAAATTTTAAAAATAATAATTAGGGTATTAATACTAAATCTTGACAGAGACACGGTAAATGAGCGAGTTGGATTCCACTTGTAATCCCAACTTTATATGCTGACTAACGAACCGCCCCGGCTTTGCACGAATGTTTTCTCTAATCACGAGGTAAGGCGAAATCCTAATAATGCTGTGTAGCGGTGGCGAAAAAGAATTCGTTACCTCCTACCAAATAACATATATTATCACTCAGAAGCTCTAGGACCCCATACCATCCCGTAAGTACCGGAAAAAACGACAGAGAGAAATAAAACGTGAGATAGGCAACAGTATCTTCGTGATAACAACGCAAAAAATAAAAAAATACGGTTGCCAAATCATTTACTATGAGAGGGAACTGTGGAAAATGTTCCCCTACGTTCAGCAGTGGACATTTGGTTGGCTGTATTTAATTAATGAATGATGGATAATATTTTGAGGGAGTAGAGAGAAAACGAGTAATATGTTTGTAGTCGATTTATTGTTAGCTGTGATCCAGCGATAAAAGAGAAGGCAGACCGCGGTCGTGCCGCTGTTATATCACTAAGTATAGTAGTAACTGTACGTGGTAAAGCCACGCTGCAGCTATAATGGATGAAGTACGAGTGGGTTGACTAGACCGGGTTAAGACCACGCTGTCACATAATACCAGCGTAAAATAGCAGCATTAGACCGTTGTTTCGAGTGTAGAGAACCGGTGACCCTTTTTAGTAGAAACGAGGTCCTTGACAACGTATCTGCATTTTATTTTTAATCTAGGATAAATGTAGATGTCAATGGGTCGCAGTATCCGTTTACCATCAGGTGGACTGTGTGCTCGTTTGGCACTCTTATTCTACAAAATAAGAACTGTCGTAGCCACAGAACATATATACCCCTAAAGTCGTAGCAGTGCCATCTGTGTACCTCTTGTGACGCAAACTAAATGTCGATTAAACAAACACAGTTATTATTCCTTGTGAATCTATACTAAGTCTAAGGATAATTTTTCAGAAATGTACCGGCTGAATTTAAGTATATTTCATAGTGAACTTTTCACTATATATTTTAAATTATACAACGATAGTACAAAATTCTGCATTGTTGAACTACATTTTGTTGTAGGATGTCAGATGAAGCTTCCATAAACTTTCGTTGATATAAATAAGTATTACGAAGCGTATTAATAATTAATTTCACAAAAGTCACAGACTAAATGAATTTATCGATAACGTTTTTTGTTTCGCTAATGGATCATCAAAAAAAGGTGTCTATGGAATGAAAAAACGGCAACCACTTTGTAAAAAAAAGAAGGTGAGAATAATACAGCTATCTTATTCTGTACTATGTTAAACGTCATATGTATAAAGACTTTGACTGTAAGAATTTTGTTCCCATTTTAGGACTCCCGCTATGCTAGTTATTACTCTGAGGTGTTTACGTAATTATAGCGTAATATTGCGATACTGCGAAAAATTCACCAACTTTTGAATTTGAGTTTTTTAGGTTTAGGTTTTGTTTAAATTTTTGCCCTGTTTGTAGTGTTAAGTGTGGTGAATAGAGAATGCCAGATCTAAACGCCACTGAACCGGGCTGTTACTTTAATCGAATAACCTACAAGCATGTGGCCGAAACATTACGAGTATCTGTAGTACACCGAGTTGTGAATTAATTTTATATATCGGTAAATCGGACAGTATTGAAACTCGCAGGATAGGGACGTAAATGAAAAACTTTTGCTGGAGATAATCGGTTCCTCGTTACAAGCGTGCTTACTAAACAAGGTGCTAACTTCTTCTGAGGTAAGAACGAAGTGACAAGTAGTTCGAGGGGTTACTGTAAACACAAAATATGTGAGAAAAAGACTGGGTTCGGCCGGAATAAATTCTCACTCGCCTGCCAGAGGCCCCCTTCTTGCCACATGCTATCGTATAGTTGGAGTTAATTTTGCTGGCAATCACTGGAATGATGTGACGAAGCTTAGATTCAAGATTTATACCTGATTATACCTGAAGTCGGATTTTGGAATGATAAAAGCGTGAAGCTGCACAGGGGAGAGGTACGTTCAGAGCAACATTATTGAAAAAGAGGTACACACTACTAACAGCACTAGACCTAGTAAAAATACCTCCCCATACCCTATCTGTACTAAGAGCAGCACGATAATATGTAACTGATATTTTGAAAAAGAATGTAGTGCTTTTATAAGATATATATTTGTTTTTGCATGATAACGTATATCTCCACACTGCGACGGTTATTGAAAAATACGTTATAAGATATAGAAACGTTTAAGTCATTGCTATTGATTTCAACGTTTTCGACTTGACTTAAACCCCATAAAGTGAGTATGGGATGAGCTTCGAATACATCGGGAAGAATAAAAGGCAGTCGCTCAGGATTTTATTGATAACTTGATTAGTAGTATGCTAAGAACACATGTTTCTTTCTTGTAAAATATTTCTTTTTATCTTAATTTTATTAACTTTTTTCACTTAATTTGTTTTTTCGACATTATTAAAATTAACTAATAACTAGCTGTGCCTGCAACTTCGTTCGCGTGGAATCAGTACTTTCGGTATTCTATGTGATGATGATTTATTTGTAAATTAAACTGACGCGAAGACTTAAAAAGACACTTATTTGAATAAAATCATTCAGTTAGTCGGTCAATCAGACAAACAAATGAACGGTCACTCAGTATAGTTTAGTATCTATGACTCTATACTATAATACACTCTCAATACAAGAGTTTATTATAGTAGATACACAGTGAACAGAGACATCTGTCGGTAAATGGCAAAACTAACTTTACGGCAAATTAAATTGTATTCTGTTCGTTTTAACTTTGTCTAATATAAATTCAATTTTGTATATGCATGCATGATAGAGCGTGGAAACTGCTAAACATGAGGCATTCAATGGGGAGACGTATATTAAGAGAGGACTTTAAAATGCTATAACGGTTATTGGATAAAAGGAAGAAACATATTTGCTGGTCCAATACGAACATTGCGTTGAAAGCAGAAAACAAAGTAATTATTTACATATTATGTGTCCTCTTCATATATCGTTTATAATGAAACCTTAGGTTGTGGAGTGTAGAGATGAGGAGAATCATCTCAGTATTTAAGTGTCCGTAGAAAAGTACTAAATAAGGGTGGCGCCACTGTAGCTAGAGGGTAAATTTTAAATAACTTTTTCTAACTTTTTATTGCACAGGCTTTTACCATAATTCTTTTTTATAATAATTATTTAATTATTTTCAAAATGTTTATTTTCAAAATTACTCAACGTGTTTCACGGTGACTTTTTCTAGGTTATATTTACTAAATTATTTAAGACAAAGTAAGTAGTTTAGGTTTTAAGTACTACAGTTTCATCAACTACTCTAGTCACCACAAATATTAAATTTCTCAACACAGTACACTTCACTCCGTCGTCAACCGCTAAGTTCATTTCGTACCCTCTAGCTACTCGAGCGCTGTCGTGGAGAGTTTTTGTTATTTGCTGATTTAATCTCATCATCAATTAACTGTTATTTACTGCTTACAGATGGACACATTTTCAACTATTCTCCTATGGAAGATTGTCCTCTTTACCTCTATACTCCATGCCCTAGGTGCTCGAAAATGCTTATAGCGTCATCTATATAAAATTATAGTAGTTAACTTATTATTACAGTAAAATAAAAATTGCATGCTATTTAGAAAAGAACGGGCAGGAATAATATAAAAAAAAACTCAGAATCGGGTAACCTATTTTTCAATTTCACGGCAATGTAAATTTTAAAACTTTTGGAAATGCAAAAGCGAAGTATAATATGTTTACTGCCAAGCTTCTAAATGATTGATATGATCCTTGCCGAAACCAAAAAAAAAATGTTAAATGCTCTCTCAAAATTTAATTTATCATGTTGTAGGTATTCAGCGGTTAAGAAAAAAAAGTGTAAGCACACCTTAAAATTTAATAAATAATTTGTACAACACTATCTATCAATGACATTGGTTGACTATTGTAATTTTTTTAACTAAGATATTAAGTTTTATATATTTTTTAGAAACAATTACGTTATTATAGAACACTACTTTACATTATTCATTTGCAGAAATGTCCTTGATCACTCAACGCCAACATTGAACAAATTCTTACCTATATTTCGTACCTATACTTCAGAATATTAGTCATAGCTTTTGATAGGATAAACAGATTTTAATGAAACAAAACTAAATTTTAAAGATTATTTTGATATACATCAATACTTCAATTATTTTGATAAAAATCAGTGCATTATACATGATACGTTAACAAACAAACAAACAGACAGACAATTCTAAAATGATAGAAATGTATTCAGTTACTTATTTTTAGTCCCTCTCAATCAATTTTGTCACAAAAATATAAAATGTACAGACATCTGCAATTTACATTTCTGTTATATCTTATACGTTTAAACGAGCAATTCTTGTATATATATATAATCGGAATCTCGGAAACGGCTCCAACGATTTTCACAAAATTTTGTGACCGGGGAGTTTTTGGGGCAATAAATCGATCTAGCTAGGATTCATATTTAGAAAATGTTATTTTGTCCGTGTTTTCAGGCATCAAAAACTGCCACAATATAAGAAGGTAAATTTTGAGAATATATTAACAATCGTGATAGCTCAATCGTTACAGCCCTTCACAAGTCCATTGCTGAACATAGGCCTCCTCCAAGGAATGCCACGAGGCACGGTCCTGAGCCACCTGCATCTATCGATTTCCTGAGAGAGAACCTTATCACGCAGAGAAACTCCGAGCATAGCCCTCTACATAGCTCGCTGAGTGACTTTGAGCTTCCTCATACGGCCGGCAGTGAAGGACCACGTCTCAGATTGTACGACCTATTTTTGAGGTTTTGAGGTATGCCTGACAAGAAGATGTGCCGTGATCCCCCGAACGCTACCCAGCCGAGTTGAATCCGTCGATTGACCTCTCGGTCGAAGTTGAACTTACCTATTAGGAGTAATTTTTCCGTGAGTGCATATTATAATTTATAGTATAGTTTAATAGTAACCTTATAATTGCAAAATAATTAGGACACGAGTACCCTTAACAGGTGGGCGTGAAATAAAAATGTAATAAGAAAGTGAGGACGATGTAGAAGTCATTAAATAGACGAATTTTTTTCACTTAAATCCTTCGGGAGAGCCCCTTTTTAACCGTGCGCCCTAAGGCAAGTGCTCAGTTGACATTAAGATAATCCGCACCTGTTCCTGGTAATGTCATTAGCACTAGTTCGAAGCGTTGCAATAATTCCCACGCCCGGCTGTTGATTCGCTTCGTAGATATTATGGCAGTCTAGAGATCACCATTGCCCATTTTACGAAGAGGGTTAATCTGCTCGGTTATACTACACCTTCGTGATCTCTAAATTCATATTCATTTAGAGCTAACAGTCCATAGAAGCAATTTATTTGCAACAAATGCATCCACTGATATTATCGGGGTGGAAAATCGATCGTCGTCGTCATCTTGATCTCGGCTGAAAATAATCTTGTTCTCGTTGACGTTCCGATGACGGCGGCGGTGGACAATCACCCTAAGTCTATGCACTAAACGCAGTGATCAATGATATTATAAGAAAAAGAATATATAAGAAAAAGAGGTAGATGGGTTATACGCGCACCGCTAGTGACACGTAAAAACTATGCTAATTAGCAAACCTGAGCTCAGTCGTCGCGCTATCGTCGCGTCGTTGACAACGGCGTTGATAATAATTCGTGTTTTGTTTTTGCACCGTAATTGCCATTACATGTGATGAGATTCTGCACAAACTACACAAGAAAGGTTTCCAAAAGTCAAAATGAATCATATTTCATTCGTGTACTGTTTCCTTAATTTATTTTCGTATTGTTTACGAATTTAAAAATTACGTATTTTAAAATATATTGTCAGTATAAACAGAGAGGTATAAAAATATCCCAACGAGTAAGTTTGAAAGAGAAGTAATATTGGTTCTGATCAAAGAATATAAAAAACAGATAGGTCTCTTCTGAAAATTGTGCACATATAATTCTTGTTTTATTGAAGGGTAAATTAACTATGTCATTATTAATTGATAAGGGTCGGCTTTAGTAATCCGCTGCACGATTTAAGTGATTATTTTAGCTTTAGTTGACAGGCAATGATGCTATTGATTACCATCTAGCGGCTCTTTATGACGGAAATTTTTATCTCTCGAGATATCGATAGTTAAAGTTTCGAGGTTATATCGGGTTGGCTATAGACATCCGGTACTTGATTTTGATAATGTTTTAGTCTAGGAGGCTTGTTGGGGTTAAGCTTGAATCTATTAAACCGTTTTTACATGTCGGAAATGTATTTTGAATTAATTACGATAAAAATAAATTTCACTAAAAATTTCATATAACGAAACGCAAATATGTTAATATGTTTTTTTAACACAGATACACTCATAAAAAAGTTAATCACTCGGACTCAGACAATCTATTTGTGGCTGGAGACGGGACTTACATACAACAAATTGATTCGCAGTGGAGAGCAGTCAAGAGGTTTTCAGAAAACAAAATTATAACAATTCAAATTACATTATTTCATTTACCACTATAATAGCAGAACAACTAAACTTTGTAGATAAAATTGGTCGAATCGGTTCTATAACCGAATTAGCACACCCCGACTCCACGTAGTCTTGTCTGCCCCACCCCTAGAGTGTT
>DWHP01001601.1:0-15808 GCA_018247895.1 Parnassius honrathi | reverse complement strand
CTTCTTAAAGGGCCGGCAACGCACCTGCAATTTCCCTGGTGTTGCGGTTGATCATGGGCGGCGGTAGTCACTTAACATCAGTTGAGCCGCATGCTCATTTGCCCCGTCTTCTATATTAAAAAAAAAACAGTGTAAAACAATATGTTATTTTGTAAACTTTAAAAACATTTGTTAAATATACCTTAAATACAATAAATTACTGCAAAATAATGTGACTTAGTAATGTATAGTCAACCAAATCTAAGAAATACATTTTGACAGCTGTCAGACTTATTGCACCAAGTATGCCAACCAAAAAATGGAAACGTACAATTATTCGATTCTTAAAAAAATCGATATCGATTATTTAGAGTTAGTAATCATTTACAGTTTGGTTTGAATAATACTAGAATAAATTAAAAACGGATAATTTAAATCACAAGATTTATCAGTTTCTCCGTATTTGTTGTTACTGTTTTTTTAGAGGCAAAGTTGTAATTTTAAGATTGAAACTAGATTAAAAATAAATTTATTCAATTACTTTCAGTATAACTAGTTGAGCTGTCGTTGTTTAGATTAATTAGGTATTATTTGATTTTCAATATTGCAGTCAACATTAATGTCTCTTTCAAAGTCATCCATAATCAATTTTTTTTTGTTTTTTTCTACCACTAGCCCAATCATCCTTCGCGACATGGGCACATATTTTAACGAATATAGAAGGAACAGTCCAAAAAGTTAAATAAGAAAACAAACATAAAATCACAAAATGACACACAGTAAGCTCCCGAAGTGGCGGGAGATTGAAGTTACGAAGTGGTATTTTTTAGCGCGGCGGCGGGCTTGTATATGAGTTTTTTTGCCTACAGAAAGGAAACAATTTTTTTGTATGCAGAATGGGCCCAACACGCAACGATGCGTAACCTAATGAAATGCATGTCGATGTATTCCCTATAATCTGTAGATTACAATAGTGATATTAGTTTTACCGTATCTAATAGGAATACTGAAAAATTAAGAATTAAAATTACCTATGTACGTTGTATGATGAAGATGATGAGTAAATAAATACAAAAAAGCAGCAACGTGACGAACGTCAATGCCGTATAGTGATACCCGTACCCGTACTCGACTACCCGGAAATCAAATACAAAATAGGGGTATTAATACGTTTCGTTCTACGGTCACTTTGAACCATATTACATGATATTACTATTAATTTTTAGAAATCGGATTAAAGACAAGATTTTAGTGGTGTTTCTTTTTAATAACAAATATATAATATACAGATACATAATATATAGATATAATAAGTTATCATTTTCAAAAATATTTATCTTTTTATTATCCAATATAAGTATTTGCATTACCCAGTACAAGAATATGAAAACATTTTTTTTTTTCGGATTTCATGATTCCGGTTACATTTTTATAAAATCTTTATAGGCCCTTTACTAGTAAATTGGTATCTTTTTTTTTTGCGTAATACCACTAAGTTACGTTAAAATGTCTAGTGGGCCCAAAAATCTTATCTAAAAACGAAGTTTATTTTTTTACTTTGTTTCCATTACGTTGACAAAGTAAAAAAAAAACTTATTTTATTCATGATTCATGTCATTTAAAGAATTTCAAAAATAAAAATTTATTTAAACGAATAACACATTCAAAAAATTAACGATTCGATTATTTGAATATTTTTACCAATTATTTGAATATGTTGGCCGATTATTCGCATAACAATGAATTTTAATCATTTTTTTTAAGAGTCACTTGCAATCAACTACCACGTCTGTAGGATTACTCTTCCTAATATTGAAATATATCTTTTATCAGGTTCCAAAACCAGGAGGCGTGAAGAAAGGTTGGATGCGACAGTTCGTGGTTGTTTGCGACTTTAAGCTATTCTTATACGACATTACACAAGATCGGTAAGAAATCAAATTGTCACACAAAAAATACTTTGTATATTCCTTCTGTGTATGGCTAGATATATTATTCAAAAAGTATTTTTGTCGCATATAAAATGTTAAACTAACTTCTAGGAACGCTCTACCATCAGTATGTGTTAGTCAAGTATTGGACATGCGGGATCCAGAGTTCAGTGTGACCTCGGTCAAAGAGTCGGATGTAATACACGCCAGTAAGCGTGACATACCTTGTATATTTAGGGTGAGTGTATTTTTAGTAGCATGTTATCATTATGTTTAAAATATTGTTTAAAAAATTTGATTAAAAACTATTAGTCTGTACATTTTTTTTATAAAATAAACCTTTTTGTTTCCATTGTGAATCATAATATTGTAATCTACTTTAAAATTAATTATTGTACTTAATTGTCGTGGTATGTATAAAAAATAAGAAATATTTATTCAGTTCAAAAAGTATACAGATACTGACTTAGTTACTATTATGATTAGTGATCGGATAATGGGATGCATATTTACCTAAAGTGTAGGTATTGGCTATTATGGAAATCACTTCACTTTTGTATCGAAAAAATCCCGGGATTTCGGAATCGACAAATTTACTGTTTTTATTATAGAATGCCAAATCAGGTGTAGGTAGTAAAAAATATACATAGTTTTAGTAGGTATATTTACTTATTCTAACTTTTATATATAAAAAAAATTTAGAAATAATAACTATCTCTTAATTTTTTTTAAATTAACACCCACTACCTACTATTCCTCTTACACTCAACATACTCATTAATTGATGGGGAGTTTAAAATTAACTTCAAGCAAATACACATTAATTTTTTGATAAGGACTATTTTCGCGTTCCCGTATCTTCTGGAATCCCGGGATTTATATTTAAAAAATATGTTTTAAGAAGTCGCTTCCATAATTTTCCAGCCAAAAACGAACTTTATCCATATATGCATCCGATTATCCGATCACTATTACTAAGGTGCGATATCAGATCTTACGCATCATATGCGATTACTGTAAGGCTCGCTCGTTTGTTTTTTCCACCATTCGCTTCTGAATTCTGAATCTCTCTGTAAATTTGGCGAAATATTTCAAAATAACCTTGTGTATAGAATAGACTAAGTTTACTGCAAATGGCAAAATACAAATGTTAATATTCTTATCTGCGCTACATAATTTAAGACTGAAGTCAATTAGATCTTGATTAATTAATATATCTATTTGTTTTGACTTTCTGATGGTTTCCTAAATTGTTCCAGGGAGCATGCCAAGCAAATGAATCGGAGTATATTGATATTATTCAGTGAGCTAATATTCACTGCAAGCAGCATTGCAATTGTCCATTTTCTCTTTGGTCATGGGAGGTTGTTGCCTAACGTGGTCATGTTCCCAGGGTATACAGAACCCATAGACGTGTGGGAGCTGCTATGGCTGGTCGTTTTGACAGATTTGATTGTTAAAATCATAACTGTCGATATAAAATTACTGGTAACCATGATGCCGGCGTGTCTACTGCCGTTTCAGAAGAGGGTGAGTAAACCTTGGGTCTGTTTCAAGTCGCTTGATGATTGTAAACATGAGTAAACTCCTGTGTCCACTTGATGGTCAGTGGACAATGTAGTCCAAAGGCATAGGCGCCTTCGTCTATCGTCATTTAAGAAACAAAATGTAAATGTGTTTGTGCTTGTGGACTATGATGGAATTATCAGTACAGTTCATCTCCAGTTCTCATCTTTTTTAACATATAAAGTACAAAAGATTTTCGCTGGTATTCTGTAAGAGTGACATTTGTTGAACTGGCCTTACCATTACCACACTCTTATTACAAATGAGCTTTTATATTTTTTTTTTCTTTGTATTGGATTATGTTTCACATTTTCGTTTTATTTGTTATACTGTAAGGTAACGAAAAACACAAAAAACATTATTGCATTACAGTTTTTTGTGTGGCAATCCGAATAGTAAAAAAAATTTGGTAGTTGAATAGTTAAAAAAATATGGTAGCAGTAAGTCTAGTCGAGTTATTAATTTAGCACTAAGTAGTTATAATACATACGTATAATAATGCTTAATAAATTTCAGGGTAAAGTATACCTTTTCACGGAAGCAGTGTCCCAACTCTACCGCTCTCTGATTACTATCCAACCTTGGATTATCTTCTTGATGCAGTCTTATGAAGGCTCAGAGAAGATGGTGGGCATGTTCCTCACCTCTATCTACGTAATAGCCAAGATAGTGGAGATTTTGGTCCGGCTGCGGCTTTTTAAGAACGCAACATGGACGCTGCTTCAAAGTGTGGTGAGTTCATCCAAGATTCAATATCTACAGATTTATTTGGTGTTTACTATTTTTATTTAGAAGTAGGGGGGTTTGTTGTCTTCATATTTATGTATTTTTAAAGGACATCCTTCTGTATGTACAGTGTATACAATTTGTTGCTTTATTTTTTATGTCATAAATTACTAATATGTAATTAATATGTTTAAATTTAAGAAAAATACAAAAAAGGTAAATCTTATTCCAAATCTAACTAATTTAAATCGGTTGCTTAGGCTTATTTGCTAACACGCACTATACTGCCCGCGTTATCAACTGAGTCGTCGGGCACTAAATCATTGTAATCAGTCTATCTCGCTTGCACTCATTCTGCTTGTGGAGCGTCATAATGATGTCATATGGTATATTATAACTTCTCTATAATATAGAAAAGTTATTATGAGTCATATTATGAGCTACCAGTACGGCTCATAAAACATACGACGCAGTTAGCAAGCAAGGTCTTATCATTCATCATTTTGATTTCAACAAAGTTAGCAAATAGGCAAGCTGTTGGATTTCGACCTTGGTGAAATGTAACTGTTAATAATCTTGTATTATATGAAATATGGTCTACAGCTTTCCCTAGAACCAATATTTCCTAGAGCTCTCATACATTTTTTTGAGCAGTAATATATATAAGTAATTTTGGGTGTCTGTGCAGTTTCCCCACAACGGTATATGGTTAACGCTTGCCATGCAAATGACAGGGTGGCGGTTAACAGTATTCTTCATTATATCAAAGTTTGCACATTTTGAAAATTTGTGCACAAAAACACGTTAAAAACACAAAATAATAAATGGCATCCTATTACAGAATCTGGGCACGAAGCCGACCGGCGAGCAGCTGGTGTCGGCCGGGGACTCGTGCCCTATCTGCCACGACGACTACACAACCCCCGTGCGATTGGATTGCAGTCACATTTTCTGCGAGCTTTGCATCTCGGCCTGGCTGGATCGCGAGCACACGTGTCCACTCTGCCGCGCCAAGGTCGCCGACGAGCCCACTTGGAGGGACGGTACCACCACATACGAATGTCAACTGTACTAATTATATTACAAAGCCTATAATGGCTTGCTGCGATTTTTTTTAGATTATAGTGTATGTAGTTAAACATAATTTTTAATTCCCCATTCGCTAGATTTTGTAAAAGCTCCTGTACTTTTTGAGGTTCTTTAAGACCGATCCTGCTGTTCTTAACATATATATTATATATGTTCGAACTCTATAATGTTAGTAAACTGTTCTCGTTTCGCATATTTTAAGGAGAAATTAATGTTTATATCAATCGACATTTAATTGCATAAAAACTTACATTTAATCATCAAATAGGATGATGATATATCGTCATCTCGTCTATGACTATAGTATATCAAATTCGCACTCACACCTGTTGCTTGATTTTATTTTTCATTTCCTTTTATTTTATTTGGGAACCGCAGAGGCAAGCGTGCAGCACATAATGTTGCTCGTAAGTACAGTTGCCAACTTTTTTTACATCAAATATATTATGAAGCTTATATCTGTAAAAATATAATATATTGTAAAAAAAACTTACTTATTTTTCAAATTACTATTTTATTTTTAACAGCAATATGTATTGCTACTTTGAGCATTAGTTAACAACCTCTCGCTGTATACAAGTACCTACTTTATATATTTTTTAGAATAATAGTAATCGAATCCATAATATTATAGTAAGATACTATATTATATAGTGGGGTGTACAGCCCTACACATAGGGTTCGAATAAAACAATGTTACTTAGGTGTAATCTACGATATAATTACGTCGCTCCTTCTTATGAATAACTTATATGGGCACGTATACATACATTCACATACATGTGTTCTAATAATAAAGGATAACTAATATTAGATCTTTAGAATTTGTTAAAACGAATTGAAACATGTGGTCTATGTCACTAAGTCTTAGAATGTATAACAGTGACTATAACTATAATTGTTTATTTTTGTTTTTCCATCTTTTTTTAGTGTAACTTAGTATATGTTATTTTTGTTTCTGGTTTATATTTTCATCCGTATTTATACGGTAGATATATAAAACACAACACAAGTTAAACATTACAAAATGAAACCTAAACTTGAAAGTGTGTCTAAACCGTAAGTGAAAAGAGTAACTAAAACAGATATAATATTTAATAATAATATTCTGCAGACCTAATGGAGGTTAGTCATCTGCGCAGGACAGGGCTATAGTGCATGAGGGTGTACGCAAGCACACCCTATATAGTCTTACTCTCATAGTCCAATGGCATGGCAATCTGACACGACTGGAGAGAGATCACACGCAGGACCTATGGTGTTACTTGCTTACTGAGGTACGGGGGGAGGGGGGGTGAAGCACTGCCAAATTCCTAACTCCAGGCTGGTACTGAGAATTTCTGTATATAAAAACCCCATAACTGGTTGTAACCTGACTCTGGAACGACCACATAATCAAAAGTGCGGCTCCGACCACAACAAAAACAGTACTAGATAGTAAAATCATATTTCTCTTCTTTTAACTGCTATGTTTAATTAACCAAAAATCACTAAGTATTGATCGATAATTTAAAATTAATAGAATTAAACTTTCAATGGATAAAAATTTGTTACTTACTCTACAATATACATACTATAGTTAAATCCCGCAACTTTTAATGTGTATTGCTAATGAAATTTAATAGAACTTAGGTACTTTTAAAAAAATGTAGCTATGTGCCGATTATTTACTAATTCTGCAACAAGAGTAAATAATAATATGTTCGAATTACAAAATTCGTATTATTGGGTAAAATAAATATAAACGTTTTATATACTTTTAAGAAAAATCTTAATTCTTCAAGAATACCGTTCACTAAATATAAGGTGTACTCTGCAAATGATGTAACAATTATTGAGTATATAATTTTCCAGACATTCTAGTGTTCTGTATGGCCTTCGAATTTTGAGGGATTGCTTAATTAATTAATTGATTAAAAGTGCATTTATTTATTCGTATTTTGTGACCGAGTATTAGGTTGGTCTTAATCTATGTAGTGGCACGGCTAAGAAATTCCTTAAATTCTGCAGAAGCCTCGGTCATACACAGCGAATACTCGCTGTGAGTGTATTCGCTGCGAATAATACTCGAAACGACAATTCGCTGCCTACCTTGTCACACACAGCGAGTTCTACACGAGTATTTCGACAGTCTGTTGGTGCCCTAGTTACAAATATATCATCTATTCGTCGCACACGTCTAAAACAGTGTCTTCGGTTGATTGGCATGTGCAGAGTTAGCAAACCAAATACTGATTTCGCTCACAACTCTAAAGAGGTTTTCGAGTTTTTTTAAATTACTGTTATTTGTTTACCACAGCTCCTTATATTTTCTATTCACATCCAAGAAAGGAATTACATCGTAATTTCCTCATTTTAGAGAATTGTTTTTGGTCGACTCATCGTATTTTTTTTATAGGCGAGCATACGGCTCACCTGATTACCGCCGCCCATGAACAACTGCAACACTAGGGGAATCGCAGATGCGTTGCCGGCCTTTTAAAAAGGAGTAGGCTCTTTTCTTGAAGATCCATAAGTCGTATCGGTCCGAAAAAATCTCTGGTGGTAGTCGATTCCACAAGGAAGTTGTGAAGGAAGAAAACTTCTTTTGTAAATCGCACGTTGGTGGACCGCCAGTCAACCAGATAGTACGGATGGTATCGTGAGTTTTGTCGCGATGTACGATGGCGAAACTGTGCGGCTGGAATCAGTTCGAACAATTCCTCAGAGCACTCCCCGTGGTAGATGCGATTAAATACGCAAAGAGATGCAACATCTCTTCGCAGTGCCAGTGAGTCAAGCCGATCGGAAAGAGCTCGGTCGCCGACGATTCGAGCCGCTCTGCGCTGGATGTGACTAAATGGAAGGAGCTGGTACTGGGGAGCCCCGGCCCGGAGATGGGAACAGTATTCCATGTGCGGCCGAACCTGCGCCTTGTAAAGTTGCAAGCGGTGTGCCGGCATGACATACTGTCCTGCTCTGCTGAGCACGCCAAGCTTTTTAGAGGTCAATTTGGCCTTCTCTTCCATGTGACTACAAAACTGCACGTCACTTAATATGTCGACGCCGGGGATTCCGATACTGGTTGACAGAGTGCCTTGAAACTGAGGACATACAACGTAGGGGCTCTTTTTAGCGGTAAACGCGTAAACTTCTTTACTTTTATCTGCTTTTTTATGTACTTTTCTTCTTCTTCTTTTTAAACTAATAACAATCCATTGCTAGATGTGAGTTGTGTGAGTGAGACGGGCATACAGTCCACCTGATGGCAAGTGGTTGCTGTGGCCCAGAGACATCTATATCTGTCCTCGTTTAAGAATCAAAATGCAGATGTGTTGCCAACCCCAATGCTAACATGGCTGGATGGCCTCGTTTCTAGTAAAAAGGGTCTCCGGTTCTCTACACATACTATACGAAACACATCAGCTTTAAGCTGGTATTTTACGTTGGTATTCTGCGAGAGCGTGGTCCTTCCCCAGTTGATCCGTCCCAAATGTGCCACAACTGTAATATAGCTGCAGTGTGTCTCTACCACGTACAGTTGCAGCGTGGTCTGCCACGAATAGATAATATGGCATATTTTATGACAAATTAGCATGGATGATTTGCCATAAAACATGTTTGAAGTTGCCAAAAATAATTATTCCTATCTCCGGTTATAGTCATATTTAACACTTTATATAATTTTATAACATTTATTGCCATCAAGTGCATTAAATATCTGTCCAAGATACAGAAGTGTACAAGTTAGTTTGTAATCAATAGTAAATGTCTCTCTAACATAGCGCAAACGAAACGATCAGTAAAAAAACACGTCCGGTATTGTCCCGAAAATAAATTCAAAATAAATCGTTAATTTTGAAAAGTAAATTAAAACTTCAATCATTAATTTTGCATAGTAGCCACGCTTGGAAAGCTGGTTGGCAATCACATACTTTATTATTTTTATTTAATTTTATTTTCCCTCTGTCGCCTCTTCCGATAACCTCGGGACGATATCAGGTAGTTTTCTAAGTATTCCATTAATCACATTCCATAGTATTTTATCCATGCGAAGTATAAAATTCAGAATACCGCATTGCAGATACTGTAGAGCAGGATGAAGTTTTCTCATCTAAAATTGAAACTTAATATTATAAAGCCTCGGCGCCGTTATACAGGAGGCAGCTATATAATGTTTTGGTTTGACTTTTACTGCACACTTACCTAACCACTACTTCTCACAAAAGGCATATGAAGACATGCAAGATTGAGCTCCCTCGTTGGGATTTACTGTATGCGAATCGCGAACAATGACATGGTCTAATCAAACTGGCGCGAAAAATCAAGAGCAGAGACCACCAGCTTATATAGTTCATAACTATGTAAACGGCATCTTTACATTTTTAAAAACAAAAGCCGTCCCCCCACATGAGAACTTTTTCCTATATCGTGGAGGTAGTTTACAAACATAAATTGCACAAGGACAAACATCCAGACATGGAGCAATTATTTGTAGGCCATTCAAATACTTGTTCCGTGCGGGATTCGAACCCACGGCCCTCAGCGCTGCAACTCATTGCTAAGCCACTGCGCCATGGAGCCGTCGGTATGCGATGTATGCACATATTTACCATATGATTACGATGTAGCCATTGATTGAGCAGAATCTATAGTTCTAGTAGCCGAAACTATCGTGGATTTTTATAGGATAAGGGTGTCAAACGAGCACACAGTCCACCCGATGGTAAGTAATTGCTGTGGCCCATAGACATCTACACCTATCCTCGACTACGAATCAAAATGCTGATGCGTAGTCATCCGTGAGGACTAAGATGGAGTGCCTCGTTTCCGGTAAAAGGCGTCTCCGGTTTTCTACACTCACCGTACGAAACACTGCAGGAGCGTGGTCCTTCCCCGGTCGAGCCGACCCATTCGTGCTAAAACCACAATATAATTTTCGTGGCTCTACCGTGTGTAAATACTACTTAGATAAGTTATATACTATAAACTAATTGTTTTTTTTAATTTGTTTAAGGCAACAAACAGTCATGTAAAAGATAGTAACATGAATAAATATTAATATAACTAAAGACCTATAGTGCCTTTAACTAAACTTTTACA
The DNA here is from genome assembly GCA_018247895.1 of Parnassius honrathi. Taxonomy (NCBI): domain Eukaryota; kingdom Metazoa; phylum Arthropoda; class Insecta; order Lepidoptera; family Papilionidae; genus Parnassius; species Parnassius honrathi. The sequence goes on along the minus strand of DWHP01001601.1, from coordinate 5,435 downwards.
ATATTTTAAACTTATTGAGCCACTTTTAGGAATAAAGGACATTATAAATTTATTTATTTATTAATATACTAAGTTCTAAGTCGAGGTAACTAGGTTATACATTAGGTGTGCAATTAAGGAAAAGAAAGAAAGAAATCTATTTTAAAAATCTGATTATTATAACACTGACAAATTTAATTCAGATTCCATTAGCGAATTGAGTGCTGCAATATTTTCAGTGATGGGTAACTAGATTATTCACAAGCCAAACTTTGAAAGAGAGTGGACTTAAGTTTTGATACAGATGTATTAAATAAATCAATATCTGTGAACAAAAATGAGTTACGTGTAAAATTTTTATGATATCGTGGAGTTACGAAAAGTGGTTTTAGACGTGAGGAGAGCACTGGCAGACGGACTCGGGAAACAAATGACAATCTCTTAAGTAACAACGAGGAGTCGACTAGGTTGTTAATAATTTTGTATAGAAAAATACTATGTCAAACATTTTACGCCTATTGCAAAGAGAAAGTAACTTGTACTTTTTTAATGAATCGGTGTATGACTAATTTAAAATATTTTCGCGATAATTTAGGAATTTAATAAACAGTTTTTGAACTCTTTCTATTCTCCTAATATGAACTTCATAACAAGGGCTCCAAACAGTGCTGCAAAAATCAAAGAAAGATCGGACAAAAGAGAAGTATAAAATTTTTAGATTTCTAAAAGCCGAAGCTAATGTGTGCTCAATATGTGGAAAAAATGATAAGGTCGAATCCATAATTATACCTAAGTCCCTGATTGTGGTTACTTTATTCAAAGGCTTCTGATTTATGTGGTAGTCGTAAGTAACGGGCTTTTTTTGCGAGTATACGATATTATGTAGCATTTGTCGCTGTTTAGGAACAGATGGTTGGAATCACAGCATGCATGTAATCGGTGTAAGTCTTCTTGGAGTTTGTGACAGTCACTAATTGGTCGGATGATTCGATGAAACTTAGTGTCATCAGCATACAAGAGATGGTGACTATGTTTCAGGACATTGCCAATGTCATTTATGTAGACTGAAAACAGCAAAGGTCCAATATGAGACCCTTGAGGCAAACCCGAAGGCACTGGAAGAAATCGTGAGGAATAACCCTTTGCAAAGACCGCTTGACTCCTATTACTTATGTATGATTGGATCAATCTAACGAGGCTGCCATGCACACCGGCCCTTGCAAGCTTCTTTATTAGCAGATCATGATCTGTTTTATCGAAAGCTTTGGAAAAGTCCCGTTGATCTTCTAGTAAACGCCGTAGCTAATTATGAGGTCCTGTGTTCGAATCCGTGGTTGGGCCAAAAATCGGTTACCTCATTTTTCTGACAAGAAATTGTCAGTAGCAGCCTGAGGGTCAGGAAGTTGGTTGCGTTTCACTCCCGTGCCAGGAAGCACGTAAAGTCGTAAGTCCTGCGCCTGATCTCACTGCGGTCGTGTCGGATCACTGTCCTATAGGACTATGAGAGTGGGGGAATAGAGAGTACCTACACCAGTGCTTGAGCACACACTCAAGCGCACTAATCCTGTCCTGCGCAGATTGAAACTGGCTGCCGCGCCGTGACTTTATTATACCTTAAACTGACGTGTATTCGACGTGTACAACTCGCGGTACAAAAGTCTAGCGGTGCTGATCAGCTCTCCAGTCGCATTCCGTTTCGTTCAGCGCTAGACTTACGTTTCGCGACCAATAAGAAAGCCCAATGTGCTTAATCCCAACCGAAATTATTGTAAGAGGCAACTTGGAGAAGTGCCAGAAAGATCTTTTGGCTTCGCCTGCCAGGTTTGACGAATATAGTAAATCCTACAAGCAACGAGAAAGGTTTTTACGAGCTGATGTAGAAAAAAGTAAGTTACTGTTTTTAAGTTACGGTAAGAAAACAAATCGGGAAATGGACAGCAGCGTCTTCCTAATTACGATTAAAAATGAAAATACTTTCCCTGTGAGGCACTCTTCGGTGGAAAGCCTATATTCAGCAGCTGCAACGGTACCTAACCGTTTATATCCTACACCGGTTTCATTTCTAGGATTTTTATTTGCTTATTACTAGCTAATATTTTTTTATATATATGGTAGAACCATTCTGCGGCTATATTATGGCTGTAGCACGAATGGATCGGTTCGATTGCGGAAGGATCAAGCTCTCACGGAATAGTTACCAGCGAAAATAGCAACTTAATTCTTCTATATATCGTATAGTAAGTGTAGAGAACCAGAGACCCTCTTTAATGGAAACGAGGCATTCCATCTTAGTCCTCAGAGGTGACCACGCATGTGCATTTTAATTTTAATTTGAGGACAGATGTAGTTTATGGGCCTTAGCATCCACTTAACATCAGTTGGACTGTATATTCGTTTTCACCCTTATTCTATAAGAACGCCAGTATTTGACTAAATTATCAACTGGTGATAAGTGGTGATGACGTCTTAAATGATAAATCACATTGTCTAAGTATAACAAAAGCCTATTCACTCTTGTTCGAAAGACACCCAGATTGTAATTTTTATGGATGTAATTAACAAAATTATAAAATTAATTTTGTATGGGTGTGGACAATATTTATTCTGTGGTATAGAGCAATTCCCGCGCATTTTCTCTATCCTCGATATACTTTATTTCCCACACTTACATAAAATAAAACTGTCTTATAAGATATATTTAAATAGACGGTCACGTAATTCGGGAAGGAGAAACCTACGCAGAGATTTACCGGGTTTCTGTGTTAAAGCGTTTAGGAGGTGACACTGCGTTTTTAAACTAACCTATATTTATTGCTTCCTACTCTGTATTTAAATTGATGTAATATTTTTGACAAGTTGTGAACGCAACTCCATTCGTGAATTTTTACAAGTAATTCTATATGTATATACATTATTACAATGTTTTTAAGTAGACTGTAAACCAAGACATGTGCTTGATAATTTATTTATGGTTTCACAATCGGTTCAATTAGGAATACCCACGGGATGAATTAAGAATATAAAATCAAATAATTGCTCTTGTTCCTGAATACTCGGTAGAGCTACGTTGCAGATATATTATGGTTGTAGCACGAATGGGTCGGCTCGGCCGGGGATAGACCACGCTCTCACATAATACCAGCGTAAAATGCAGCTTAATACTCCTGTGTTTCGTAGGGTGAGTGTAGAGAACTGTAGACCCTTTTTACTGGAAACTAGGCATTTCATCTTAGTCCTCACGGGTGGCAACGCATCTGCATTTTGATTCGTAATCAATAATAGATGTAAATGTCTACGGGCCGCAGCAACCACTTACTTTCAGGTGGACTGCGTGCTTGTTTGTCACCGTATCCTACGCAAAAGAAGACTAAATACGGATAACATATTTTAATACGGTATTTCCGTGAAAAACCTCACATTTTATTAAAGTACCAACAATAATGTTCTCCAGACCGAAATTCGGTCACGTCGACCAGTCCCAACAGATACTAGCCGTCCGCGCAGGACAGGATTGTAGTGCACGAGCGTAAGCACAGTTGCACTCTCTATTCCCTTACTCTCATAATCCGATGGGATGGTAATTCGACACGACCGGAGAGGGATCAGGCGCAGGACCAACGGCTTTACGTGCTTTCCGAGACCGCCAGCTTCTTAACTCCGGGCTGCTACTTACAACCAGTCTAAAGTAGAAGCTATACTTACAGCGTATCGCCTTGTAAGTGCTGCTGGCTGAACACTCAAATCCCTTCCCCCTTCACCATAATATGGTAGGTAAGCCGCATGCTTTTTTATCCCCTCGTCTATACCAAAAAAAGTATCTTTTGTGGATTTTATGGTAAAAGTAACATCCTTTTTTATAGAAGAGGGACAAACTAGCCTACGGTTCACCTGATGTTAAGTGACCACCGCAGCCCATGAACATCCGCAACACCAAAGGAATCGCAGGTGCGTTGCCGGCTTTTTAGAAAGGAGTAAGCTCTTTTCTTGGAAGATCCCCGACCAAGTTACTCCCATCCTATATACGTCCCACACTAGGGCAGAAGCCTCTTATTATTTATGAGTGGGTTTAGGGCAAGGAAGTCTCGACCGCTCTTACTCTATGTGTGTTTGCGGACTTCATATGTTTTCGAAATATTATTTTAATTTTTCAGACACGTAGGTTTAGTATTTCCTCACCAAATTGACCTTCACCATCAACAAATGTTAAACAAGCATTTAAATTGCAATTATCATCCAGTTTTATGAAATTTGCAGCGAATGCTTGCTTAGCCACCGAAGTACCACCATCTTATTGTGTGTTTTTTTTAAATTTCCGCTATTTCTATTGCATTACAGTCTGGCCTGAAGTATTTTTAGGCAAAGATTTATATTGAAATAATACTAGTTTTTTCGGTATATTTAACTTTTTAAATACCCGACGTTTCGAGAGCTTTACAGCACCCATGGTCACGGGGGGACTGAGATGTTCAACGTCCAGATGTCATAGTAAACCGAGTTAAATATACGCGATAAAATCGGAAAAAACTAGGATTATTTCAACGTGTAGTGTTCGCGTAAATATAAGAAATGATTAAAGATTTATATTTTGTGAAGGAGCTACGCTGCAGCTATATTATGGTTGTAGCGCGAATGGGTCGGCTCGACCGGGGAAGGATTACGCTCTCACAGAATACCAGAGTAAAATAGCAGCTTAATTTTGCTACGTTTCGTATAGTGAGTGTAGAAATCTGGAGACCCGTTTTTACTGGAAACGAAGCATTCCATCATAGTTCTCACGGGTGACAACGCATCTACGTTTTGATTCTTATATCATCTGTATCCACACTTACTATCATATGAACTGTGTGCTCGTTGTTATCCTCATTCTAGAAAAAATTTGACATCCTGTCATAGTCATATTTATGAAGGGATTCTTTCAGTATTTACTTATTAAAAGTCTGATACATACTGAATGAGCTAACAGTATTTCTATATATCGCCAATTTGGTCGATTAACTTTCGCCTAGGGCGTCCCTTCCCGACTCTGTCGTTCACTTTCGCAACACAGATTTACTTTATCGATTTTATTCTTGTTCGTATTATTTAACTGTTTTATTTTTCTACTGTTATGAATATGATATAAACTATAATTAACACAAAAATCGTAGTAATAAGATAATAGAAGTCGCACAGACGCGTGACCTTGTCGCCGCTTATATGGGTTGACGAACATAATTTATCATTTTGTAATTTAGTTGTACGGTGCACGTCGTACGTGAATTTTTATTATTATAAATTTATCATGGTGCACTGCAGCATAATCAGTTGTAACAACTCATCAAGGACGTGTAATTAAACTAATAAAGGCACAATTAATAAAAACATTTCATCATTAAGTTGTAAAGTAAAGTAAAGTTACAGCCTATATACGTCCCACTCCTGGGCACAGGCCTCCGCTCATTTCTGAGAGGGTTTTA
>DWHP01001600.1:0-15808 GCA_018247895.1 Parnassius honrathi | reverse complement strand
TGAGATACAGCCACATCTCTGTGCAAAAGTCATGGAAAATTTCATGAAAAGAGTAATGGCCTGTCATCGGAGCCGTGAGGGTCATTTGCCGGATATTTTATTCCATACTTAATCGGAACATGTCTTCTTTACAATACAATAAATAACTCTGTCATAAAATACTTGTTTTTATTTTAAAATGAAAAAGTGCATTCTTACTGAGACACCCGATATAATACAGACATCCCGTCACAACCGTTCATATAACAGTTAAGCTGATATACACCTCTTGGTCGCAACGTCAGAGCTGCAAGTAGTCTATCACAAACTTTGACATTTAAATTATAGTATTATCACTTTTAACACATAGGTATTTGTTTATGATAATAACATACAAACGACCTCACAGTTCTACAGGTGGTAATTGGTTATTAAAATTTCGAAACTATTATGAATAATAAGTACTTTCGGTTTTATGAAACAAGAATGACAAACGAGCAAATAGCTCATTTGATTGTTATAGTGGCCTCTACAAATCTCTACAACAAACCTCAAAGAAGAATAGGAATCCTTCTCAGCCTAAGAGTCCGTCTGGTTAGATAAAAGCCTCTTTTCATCCCTGCCATCAAATAGTTAGTGCCTGCAAAGCGGTGTTCCGATATGAAGGGCATAGAGAACACAGTATAATTACAGGTATTAAGAAATTCCATCCTATTTATTTATTTAATATTCCATATTGCACACCATTAATAACCGCGTAGAGGCGATGTAACAATATACACTACCCCATATCGTTTTGTGGATGTAGTAAGGTTCGACAGAGAGAAATTGAAACAGGTGATGAGCAACAGCATTTTTCTCAATTAATTAGGAGACAATCTTAGAGTAATTACATACATACGTATGCATAGAGAGAACCTACACTTCCACATAAATTCTAGTCAGTATATTTGTCTCGCTTTTACTAATTTTATTTTCAAATAAGGCAAAAAAAGAAAAATCTATTGAAAGATATCGTGTGTAATTCATGTGTGGAAAGAGAAATATAAAGTGGTCATCGTTGGTTTCATTATACTATTCCAAATATGAGAGTAACACTAGTATTTTCTAATTTACTAGAAAAATGACGTCCCTATTGTGGTACGAGTAGTAGTGAATGACGAGTAGTAAATGACGTTACCTTAGAAGACATGATGTATTTAATCTACAGTAATTTCGTTCGCGATGTTAGCAACAATCGACATCGATATACACTCGCATTTGTTAAGTTATAAAATAATATTACTTTATTATATGACTAAAAATATTAATAAATAAGACTCAACTTATTATTATTCGAACGATCAATTAAATTTATGCGTAAATCAAGTGATGATGATTATTATATTACATTGCAAATATTCGTTTCCCAAACTTTAAAAACTACTAGTTAGGGAGGTATGAATACTAAGTCTGAACAGACACATGGTACATAAGCGAGTTGGATCCCATTTGTAATCCCAATTTTGTACGCTAACATCCGCCCCGCCTTCACACGACAGTTATCGAGATCTCGACAAGAGCGCTACTTACTAGGTCCAATTGTGAGTGTGAGTGTTTATTAAAATCAGTCCAGCTGTCAAGTCAAGTCGTCAAGTGATGATCTTCCAAACACGCGGCATTTAAATTTGATTAATATAGATTTACCACCTGCTTAGGAGACTTTTTCGAGAATTATTTGTCAGGATATTGATAATGCCGTGTACCGGCGGCATAAAAGAAACCATTACCTCCTACCAAATAACATATATTATTACTTAGAAGCTCTAAGACCCAATATCATCTACTTTTGATAGGCTGTAATAAATAAATGAATGATGGAAAATATCTTGAGGGAGGACAGAGGAAAACGAGTAATACATTCGTAATCGATTTATTGGTATTTGTGATTTAGCAACAAAAGAGAAGGCAGACCGCGGTCCTGCCGATGTACTATCGTAGCAGTGCCTTCTGTGTACATTACCTGAAGCCAACCCAGTCTCGATTAAACAAACACAGTTATTATTCCCTGTGAAACCCATTAGTCTAAGGGTATTATACCGGCTGAATTTAAATAGATTTTTCCTTTTCACGATATATTTTAAATTTTACAACGATGGTACGAAATTCCGCATTATTTGACTACCTTTTTGTTGTAAGATGTCAGATGAAGCTTTCATAAACTTTCATTGATATAAATAAGTATTACAAACAGGCCTAGTAAAAATCCTTCATTTTACTAATTCATAGACTAAATGAATTTATCAACAACTTTTTGTGTTTCGCTAATGGCACATCAATTGAAGTATCTATGGAATGGAAAAACGGCCGACAACCTTGTAAAAGAAAAAAGGTGAGAATAATGTAGCTATCTTATTTTGTACCATGTTAAACGTCATGTATATTAAGGGTTCAGCTATAACGTTCTTATTTTAAGACTCTCTCTATGCTAGTAATTACTCTAAGGATACAATATTATTCTAAAGCAGAAAGATACCAGATACATCGTTTAAGTTGAAAATATAAATCCGCGCAAATCTTTAATTAATATTACATTGTTATTAAATAGCAAAATACTTATGTAAGGAATGATCCGTTGCTTTAAAATCATTGACTAAAAAATAAATGTTCAGTCACTCTACTAAGCTTACGACGGACACAGTCAAACTATTAAATACGCATATTATAGTTGTTTGTTTATTGTTATGTCAATATTATGTGCCAAAATTTTCTTTTTTCTCAACAAGCGCTTTCTGATCCCTGATTCTGATTTCTGATACGGACTCCATTAGGTTATTTTCCAGTGTTTTATTTTATTGCCTAACACGATTTCACAACATATCAAACATAGATCACCTATCAAAAATCCTAAAATTCAAACCACAGGACCTAGAGAAGTCTTATTACAAAGTACCACGTATTCAATCACTCATCAATTCAAAATTCGAGCACTGACAAAAGCGTGTAACTCCAGTAGGCAGTGATTGATTACATCGACAACAGAACGTCCGTGTACATCGATAAAAAAAATTACGTGCTCGAGCGGAAACATACCGGATCTAGTCGATAGTTACATCACTATCTACTTACATTGACCTTAATTATGCCATAATTAATTGTAATTTGCTGGTTGATAGGTATTTCCTGAAGCTTTTTGTATGCTGTTTACGTCGTATGTCAATACTCTTTCTCTAATTAATCAATTTCATTTTATAATTTAAATTTTCTTATAATTTCATAACAAATACTATATATCGCTGTACCTTTTACTGTGGAATAAATAAAAAATAAAAGAAATATTCTACTAACACAGTACAGAGATAATTTATTTCTATCACCTAATTAAAACGTCAATGTTCTGTCAGCTATTTTTGCGATAAAAATGTGAGAGCAAGTGTTTAAAAACAAGTTTTGTAAGTGTATTTGCGTTTAAGCACTTTTTTTTTTTTTGATAATTTACACCCAAAAAATGGTCTCGTGCTTATCGCCGGCATAAACTAAAGATGCATTTTAGAGTAACTAATCGCGCATAATTACGCACACTAGAGATTTAAAAGGTATGATTATATACCTTTTACATAAATAGTAAAACTGCGTACTCGAAAGAGGTAGTTAATTGAAATAAGTGATTCTGCTAGTGCGTGATTGTTACTTCTAATACATTAATGATTTCAAACCAAATAGCTTACACTGTTTCGAAGCACATCATCGTAGATAGATAGATAGATAGAACTTTCTTTATTGCACTCAAACAAAAAAGAATGCAAAAGTAAAGCTTAACAAAAGCCAATTCATACTTGCCTTGAAAAATAACGCGATAAAGCAAATAATATAGTTTTGTCTGCGACACTTCGGGATACGCCTACTTTCCCACACAAAATAAAAATATCATCATCACCATCATCATCATCATCATCATCATTACAGCCCTTCACAAGCCCACTGCCGAACATAGGCCTCCTCCAAGGAATGCCACAAAACACGGTCCTGTGCTACCTGCATCCATCGACTTTCTGCATGTCTTACCAGGTCGTCACTCCATCTAGTAGATGGTTGCCCTACACTTCGCCTACCGGTACGAGGCTGCCCACTCGAGAACCTTTTTTCCCCAACGCTTATCGGTTATTTGAGTTAAATGGCCGGCCAATTGCCACTTCAGCTTACTAATCCGTAAAACTATCCGTTGGGCTATGTTGGTCACTCACATTCTACCGCGGATATCTTTATTTCTAAATTTATCACGCAAAAAAACTCCAAGCATAACCCTCTCCTTGGCGCTATATGGGAGCTCGATGGGCGACCTCAAACTTCCTCATATATACTCAGATCCATAAGTCATAAATAGCAACACGCACTGGTTGTACAATCTCATTTTCAAGTTTTGATGTATACCTGACTAGAATATATGTCATGATTTCCCGAACGTGTCGAGTTGAATCCGTTGATTGGAAATACGCTTACTCGTAATCACGATTTGTCCTCAAAACGTTATGTAACAACACTAATTCACTGCTATCAATATAATATCTCCTAGTATTTAATTTTAATTTCTTATTTCTAATAATTTAAATTTATTGTGTTTAATATTACGAAAATTTATTTATTATAAGCCGGTGATTTAACCGCTCTCTAATTTTGAAGATGACGACATTCTTTAAATATTTTTGCCCTACTCACATACATATATATAGTTATACATATAGTTTTTGGCATAATGTGCCAAAACAAAAATGAAAACATGAAGCTTAAAATGTTTACCCACGATGTTAAACCGAAAACAATGTTTCTGCAGCGTGAGAGTTCAACTTTTACTTTCACAGTTTGCGACCCATGCTAGAAGAAACTAAAATGTCTGTAGGCAAATCCTATCCGCACCAAAAACTATCTTTCACAAAGGTCAAGGCCTTACATGTGTAGGTTATAAGTGTTGGAATGTATTATAAAAAGCAGCATTTAATATTTAATACCGTTTGAAAATAATAAGTTAAGTAAACAAGTAAGCCAGGTTCGATTTCCGGAGGCACCAATAAAATTGTTGATTGCAATTTTAAGATGGAAGCTGGAGCGGGTAGGCGGACTTATTGCTCCATAACTCTTAGAAACAAGAGGTAGAGCCCAGCGTGGGACGTTTATTGGCTGTAATATAACTCCACATTATCCGGCTTAAAGTGATATAGTAAGTCAGCTCAAATTCTAATTTCGCCCCCACTTCCCCGCGCGTCGTATTCTATGTACCGACATGTTTGTAATCACTAATACTGTAAGTAGATAGGTCGTTAGATACTTATTTCATTAGGTTTATCATATTTATGCCTGTTTCTTAACGCCAACCCAGTCGCTTCTTATTTTTATTACGGTTATTTCCCATTTTAATTTTACGTCGTCCTGTTGCGTAATGTGTATTTTGATCGTAAGCGACACAACTTCACCCTTCTAAAGCCGAAGCGATACTAACTGGGCGGCAGGAATCAAGCTTCAAGACGCCGATAGTTTAGGTAGTTTCTTTTTACAGTGAAAATAATGGTATTTTAAAAAAAGTAAATAACATAAGCACTGCTTTATAGTTAGTTCACTTAGTATGCAAAGTTTCATAATCTTATTTAAAGTATTTTATAAATAACAGCGGTTTATTGTTCAGTTTGGAGGTAACTTTGGAGTTTTTTTCTATCGAGAAAATTTTACCGAATCGTGTTTTCTTGTAACATAGTCCTTAACATTAATCCTCAACTTTATCATATGTTTATTTCAAAATTAATACTGCAATATTTTTGGCATAACGGAGGATCTTGCTGAGCCATTTGAGGTTATATTTCCCCTTAAATATATACGAGAATAACGAAATCACAAACTAAACTTACCTTTTTAAAACCGTGTTGGCGTACAATCTGTGCCCTCGTCGAACTGTTTTCCTTCACCGTGGAGCACCTGGTAAGTGGCACTTAAAATTGCAATTAACTGTTTTATTACTGTACATTACACATTTCGCTTACGAAGCCGAAGACAAATGAACTTCGTGCAAACGATTAAACTGGTAATTCTACGAACAATAAATGCAATAACCCTTTTTTCAACCATAAAATGCACTGCGAACATGGATATATGATGAACAACTAGACATGTTATGAACAACTGGACATGTGATGAACAACTGGACGTGCGATGAACAACTGGACATGTAATGAACAACTGGCCACGTGACTCCCGTTGTTTGGAGGATTTACTATATTCACACAGTTTAAAGAACTAATGGACGACACACACGGTCAGTCCAACTGATCATTCCTAATGATCGATTCGATATATCGAGCACACAGTTCACCTGATTGTAAGTGGATGCTGTGGCCCATAGACATCTACTCTATCCTCGATTACGAATCAAAATGCAGATGCGTTGTCACCCCTGAGGACTAAGATGGAATGCCTCGTTTTTAGTAAAAACGTGTCTCCGGATCTTCACACTCACTATACGAAACACGGCAGTATTACGCTGCTATTTTACGCTGCTATTCTCTGAGAGCGTGGTCCTTTCGCGGTCAAGCCGACCCATTCGTGCTACAACTACAATATAGCTGCAGCGTGGCTTCACCACGTATAAATTACTTTGTGGTAGGATTACTTTTCAACCTGAATGTACATCTGTGTATGTACCCTATTACCTATTCCAGCTAGCAAATACCATTGCTTTGTACGGCTGCGTTCCGATCTAAACGGTGTATAGCCAGTATACTTAGTCTGTGAGGCAATCCGTCTTATGCAGATGTCAATGGATGCGGTATCTTACACTTACCATCAGTTGCACTGCGTTAAATAAAACTATTGTTCAATCGACTTCAAAAGAGGAGGAGGTTCTCAAACCGACTGTATTTTTTTTTAAATGTTTAATTTTTGAGTTATCTAATATTATAGAGTAATATAATATTTAACTGACCGACTCCATTGCTAATGTTCTCACTTTAGTTATATTGAAGGCGTTTGTACAAAATTCTTACTTTCAGCACTTGTTACGGATAGTATTAACTTTTTAATTCCCGACGTTATGAATACTTTACAGCACCCATGGTCACATGGGAACTCACTGCGTTAGTTTGCCAGTTGCCATTTCTGACTACTACCAAGATGGAATGTCTGATTACTACTAAAAAGGATCTCTGGGTTTCATCGGTAATCATATGAAACTCAATAGTATTATGCTCCATTTTCACGCTAGAATTTTGTTAGGGCTTGATCTTTTCCTGGTCGAGCCGAACCATTCCTGCTGCATTCTTTAACATCAGTTAAAATGATAGAACCAGTTTTATGACATAAATTATTTCCTTGGTCTACTTGAAAACTAGAATAAAAGAAAATCAGTACGTTTTTTATGTACATTGACCCCGTGAGGCGTAACCGGTCGATTTTTATCGTCAATAAATTAAAGTTAAAATGTTAGTGAAAAAAGTTCACGTGTCAATCCAAATCATAAAAATGTAGATGAAGTTTCACCATGTGAATGCAATCACAAGTACAAGTTTTATACATGGTAGAGCCACGCTGCAGCTATATTATAGCTGTAGCACGAGTGGGTCGACTCGTCCGGGGTAGGACCACGCTCTCACCGAATCAATGCTGTTGTGGTTCGTATGTTGTGTGTAGAGAACCGGTGAACCTTTTTAGTGGAAACTAGGCATTCCATCTTAGTCCTCACGTGTGACAACGCATCTGCATTTTGATCCTTAATCGAGGATAAATGTAGATGTCTATGGGCCACGGCATCCACTTACCATCAGGTGGACTTCGTGCTTGTTTTTCATCCTATACTATTAAAAAAAGTTACAAACTTTCTTTATTTGTGTGCCAATAAAGAAGGTAGACGTAGCGCTGTGTATACATTTCAAGTGAAACCGAAAGCATGTTAAACTTGACGCCCTCGCGCATACCTACATATTTCTTATTTCTTTTTCATCAGCCCGTAAAAGCTCTGCTGGACGCACAAATACAACCATGTCGGGTGCAAAAGATTTTAGATGCATATCTGCGTGTTCTTATAATAAGTTAAGCACGCTTTTGACTTTGTTATTGTGTCACTTAAAATGTGCAGCGTTCCGTTTTTATACTTTGTTGTTCACCTGATGGTAAGTGGATGCTGTGGTCCATAGACATCTACATCCATCCTCGATTGAGAATCGAAATGTTTGCCTTGAAGATTTAGATGAAATGCCTCGTTTCCGGTAAAAACGGTTCTCCAGCTCTCTACAATCACCATACGAAACACAGCAGCATTAAGCTGCTATTATGTGAGAGCTTCTAAATCGAGCAGACCCATTCGTGCTATAACCATAATATAGCTGCTGAGACGATAGATTATAAAATCAGTGCAAGAAGCTGTTTCAAACAGAAACAACGTTATCAAAGTGCAGTAAAGGTATCCTTCGGCATAGTTTAATTTTAGAAACGGGCGACGCACTCTTTGAGATGCCAGTATGTCGAGTGGCCAGTAACCATTTAAAAGTAAACAGAAAAAAAAATTGACGTATACGGCTCGCGGCGCCCGACTCTATTTTTGTTAGTTTGTTTGTCGTCACAGAGTACATTATATATACTTTGTCTGCAGTGTGCTGCAGTTTTGCGCATCACTTGACTGGGTTGAGATTGTCGAGTGCTTAATGTGGTTGCATGTTTGGTATACGGCGTGGTAATAGGGTTACCAACTCGGTAAATTATAATTAATATTTTCGGGATTGAGATTTCGTATTAGTTGAAAACACAAGTGTATTATATTACATTATAGATAGCTACTGTTAGCGGCTCTAAAAACTAACAAAAAACGAACCTACATATTAATTTGTAAGTGCTAATCTCGTTTCTGAGGTTTTAGGAAAAGCTAAGTCCGCCGCGCTGTATCAATGTATGCTTGCGATCTTGACGTGCTCTAGAAATATTTTTTATTTTCTTACGATATACAGCGATGTTTTTCTTCATCGCCGAGCACACGGTTCATCAGTATTTATATCAGTTAATAATTTCATTGTAATTGAAAATCATATGTGTGGCTATAGATAAAATTACACCTTGGATTCAAAAGAATAACGATTACTCTTCAGGTTTAAAACACCAGGATAGTTTTTAAATTACATTTTGTTCGCTAGACGTTCATTACTGGTTAATAACTGTAAGCTTTCGGAACTAGGGCTAGTGCGATTAAGACACTACTACAGACAAACTGTTTTTAAACACGTAAGGGTAACAAATGAGTGAATAGTTCACCTGATACGAGTAGTAAGTGGATGATGTGGTCCATAGACTAATTAATTTATCCTCGATTGCAGAAAATGCAGATGTGTTGTCACATCTGAGTACTAAGGTGCAATGGCTCGTTAAAAAAAAGGGTTACCGGTTCTTCTTACTCATTGTAAAAATACAGCGGCATAGTGACTCTACTACGCAAGAACTCTGTAACATATTGCTTGTATAATCAACGCGTTTTGTCAGTGATTACTTACGGAACCGAATTGTGGTTCTTAGCTGCTTACTGTATGAGGAAGTTAAAGTCACTTAGGGTGCAATGGAAAGGGATATGCTTAAAAAAATTCTGTGTGTGCGTGAAAAAATCCGTAACCAGGATGCCCACGGGAGAACCAGAGTAACGGACATAGCCCACTGGTTCAGTAAGCTGAAGTGGCAATGGGCCGGCCATATAGCTCGAGGAACCGACAACTGATGGGGAAGAAAGGCTTCGTAATGGCAAGCGCAGTGTAGTGCGTAGTATAACACGATGTATGCAAGTTATTTTATTGAATACCATTACCATTATCATTTAAAATGGACAAAAACACTTACGAAGTTAAATATAACTCATTCATCCTGTTTATTTTTTCTGTGAATAGTTTGAAAGTGAAATAGTAGTTTGTAATGATCCAGACATACAAGCATCATTGTGATGCAGACCGCGTCGCTGAGGACGCGATTAGGGTAGCCAGGCAAAAAAAAACCTGATTCAGGATAGGGTTTTATTCGAATATACTTATACCAAAATTCAAAATATTTTATTCATTTTTGGCTCATTTAAAGATCAGAACAAGGGAGACCGAGGTTTGTTTGGCGTTAGAGTTTTTTATTCTCAGGTATGCCACCTGTATAGACAAATTTCGGAGGTAAAACTTTATCTGAATACAAAATATTATCCAAAATGTTAGTGTAGTTTCCGAGAAATCAATTACATTCAAGTCTACTGCTGAACATGAGTCTTCTCCATGAAACGCTTCACAATAGCACGGTACATATTATATATTATACAAGAATACCTCGCTTAAAGCGAGCCTTAGACGAAAGAACCGTGAGAAAGCTCAGAGGTCATTTTTTAATTTTGTAAATTTATTTGAGATTTTCTTTGATAGTTTCCTAAACAAAATATTTATCGTCAATAAACATTTTCATAATCTAATAAAGAGTGGTAATTCCAGGTGAAAAATCAATTTATTTCATTTGTGTAAAGAAGTCATTTACTATGTAGTAACGTTTATTGCCTGTGTAAGAAACGGTATCCTTTCGAACAGTCACAGATGGACTGCAGGTGAACTAACATTATATAGTATAATAAAATGCCACTTGCATCCATCGATTTCCTGTATGTATTCCCAGGTCGTTAACTTCGTCTACTGGTACGAGGCAGCCACTCGAGAACCTTTCTTCCCCATCACTTGTCAGTTCTTCGAGCTATATTGCCAACTTCAACCATGGTAGCAAATAATCAATCTCACATTATCTTATTATGATAGAAATGTGTTCTGTATTTTTGTTTTCCATTCCATTTTTCCTGTAAGCGCTTCGACGTTATATCACTGCTTTTAGGTGGACTGGTAAGGAATGCTTTTAACACGTTTGTTCCTACAAGTTGTGTAAGTATCAATAAAGAATATATAAATCAATAAATGTATCCTTCATTTCTAGTCATCATTATCTATCAATACCATATAATTTCTATTATACAGAAAAAACTTTTTTCCGTATTCTGAGCCGGTGCAATATTACGCACTTCACGACAAACAATCACATTTGAATATATTACGTGTCGACTTTTCTACAGTGTTTTTTGTTTATTTTCTGTTTGTTTTCTGTTGTTTTCTGTTATTACATATTATTATATACCGACAACCGATAGGGAAAAAGGCCTCTCCACTAAATGGAGTGACGTCCTGGCAAGAGATGCAAAAGGCGATGGATGCAGGTGTATAAGGACCGTGTTTGACATTCCTTGGGGGAGGCCTATGTTCAGTCAAGTCCACAACTTGTGAAGGGCTGTAATGATGATGTTTATTGTTATATTATATATTTGTTTAATTTTTATGCCAATATTTCAACTCCATCCCCGATTTAAAAGTATCCCTTTTGCGTGGGTAGCATGGAAATGTGTAGCCTTTTGTTAGATTTACTGCGTACATTATCATCGTTACAATCCATCACTAGGTCACTGTCGAACAAAGGTCTCGCATTATTTTTATTTTTTATTGTTTGTGGCCGAAACAATTTTTTTAGACCATACAAATACTTTTTCTTACGGGATGTTTTTTATAGGATAGTGTGACAAACGAGTACACAGTCCACCTGATGGTAAGTGGTTGCTGTGGCCCATAGATAGTCCCCTGTCCTCAAGTACGAACCAAAATGCAGATGTGTTGTCACCCGTGAGGTCTAAGGTGGAATAGCAACTTAACGCTACAGTGTTTCGTATGGCGAGTGTAGAGAACCGGAGACCCGTTTTACTGGAATCGAGGCGTTCCATATTAGTTTTCAGGGCTGCCAACGCTTCTGCATTTTGATAAAATATAGGAACCTACTATATACTACCTTCTACTACTACCTTCACGTATCAAAATTTGTAATATTTTGTTTATTATCTCGATAGATTTGTGTACGTTGTCACCCTCGTCGGTGCGCGGGCGACAGTGTCAAGGTCGCGCTTCGAGTGCGTCGCCTGTTTATTTTTTTCCGTTCTGTGTGTGTACGTTTCGGATTCAATTGCGTGCAGCTGCGCGGGCACAGCACCGACGCAACATATGACTCATTATCGTTGCATTTATACATCGCGCCTTCGAATCAGTTTTTTTTTTATTATACGAATATTGCCTAAAGTCAAAATTCGATCAGTTTCCACTTTAAATAACGCTAATATTTGCAAAACTTTTTCCGTGCTATGAAGGCAAAGGCATCTTAGCTCATACAGCTTTGAACGCGATCAAAACGTTTTCATTTTAATGAACTACGTTATTTTCATGAACTACATTATCATGAACTACAGCCACTTACGATTAGTTCACTTCCATTTTATTAAAAAAAAGTAAATAAACGGTTCCTTATTGTTAAAGTTAATTAATGTACAACACATACGAGACTAACAACTCATAAAGCATTCCAAAGGACCTATCACAATAAGATCAGCGGTGACGGCGACGCGCCAGACGCACGCCGCCCGTGTCTCACAAAAATAGACCGACACGGACCTACTAAAGACATTTATGTACGTCGTACCGCAACTTAAACTACCGTGTTGATTTATGGACAGTGCAATTTTCTATTTATACAAAACAATACAATGTTCACTAGTCTATACATAAAAATAAAATTGAAGTGTCCGTTGTAGAAATAACCGCCTTATATTGAATTATTGACTTATTTGCTTATATTAAATCTTATTTTAAAGATATTTTCCATAGTTGCCACGCTTGGCGAGCGGGTTGGCGACCGCATTGTTTTTAATTTTTTGTCGTTACTAGGAACACGTTGCTTCCCATATCCTGGTTTGTTTCCGTCTGACGCCTCTTACGATATTCATGGGTTGATAGGGTAGTGGATATCCTTACACCGCCACTATTTGCGCGCCATTAAAATGTTTGTCGGTCTGTCCGCGTTATTTTATGGAATTGCTGAACTGACTGTAATCTAACTTCATAAACAGATAAAGCAATGCACAGAGAAATGCCAGGACTAACCTATGCTATATTTTATCCAAGAAAATATGGCGATTTTCTTAAAAAACCAAAAATTGATGAAAAGGATCTTCGATTGTCTTAGGTCCCACCAAGGGGAACTTCGAACAGGTCTCTTGTCTATAAAAAAAACATATAGAGATAACATAACTTATTTTAAAATTTTAAAAATGACGATCGATTTTGATAAAACATGTCTAAGAACCACCGCTAAAAAACCTGCCTTTGAATATAAATAAAACCGCCCCCGAATCGGTTCGCCCGTTTAAGAGCTACGGTGTTACGGGCAGACAGCGCGTGACGTAGTACGGCATGCATTACGCATCGACATATTATTCGCACCGGTGTCACTTGCCCTTACGCACACAGCATGCATTCCCCACCGGCATTAAGGACGCACCGGAAATCGGACTGCACTGTCGACCTCCGGTCTGAGCGGAGGGGTGGTGTGGCGGCGCTATCGTCGCGTCACAAGCGAAACACAACGAAGCCTAAATCGCGCTATCGAAAGTTCCGAATCATAAACAGTATATATAGAACAGCTCCGAGCTATCACACGGAACGTTGGCCGCTCCCCGGGCAGAACACCTTGCCCGGCGGGAGATCTCCCCTTTTACTTCGGCGGCCACAGATACACATAGCCGATCGAGCCGCGACCGATTTGTGCTACAACCATAATATACTCTGCGGCATGGCTCTACCACGTATAAATCTACCTTGTATATTTAAAACATAATTTCATACGTCGTATTTTTATTTCAGGTACTGGTTTTTCTTCTGTCCTGCATCATCATCTTTCTTTGTCTCACTCTGCAACTTCAGGTATATTTTTAAGCACGTAACTGACAATTGCTGGATAAAAGCCCCCATACTAGGGAGAAATCATGACAGACAGACGTGGTTTGTCGCTACACTCTGTTTATACATACGAAACGGTTGTGCTGTCATTATTTTGACATCCACAAGGCGACATGGCGTAATCTCACCACCACCACGTCGATAACTGTTTTAAAATAATGGAATGTTCTCTAGATAGAATTTCGGTTACAATGACCAGTTTCGACAGAGACTAGCAATTTGCGCGGGATGTGATATAGTGCACGAGTGCGTGCCTAAACACAGGTGCTCTTATTGCCTCATTCTTATTAATCTGATGGGCCGGTAAATTAACACGACTGGTGAGAGATCAGGCGTAGGACAAATGGCTTTACGTGCTTATTGAGGCACGGGAGGGAAACACCGCCAACTCCCTCCGGGCTGCTACTGTGAATTTCTTGACAGAAAAATCCAATAACTGATTTTGGCCCGACCCGGGATTCAAACCTGCGACCACGTGATTAGCAGTCACGCTTATAATTACTGGACTAACGCGGCAGTCACAATATATTAAAACAATAACAAATAAAGCGTTTGCCGTAGAAAGGTAACCCTTTCGCTATCCCGTGCATTACATATAGGTCATTACTATTGTGTTACTATTGTGTTTGAAAATCGGACAGTGAAAGTGTTAAGTATTCTACAATTTACGCCACCTGACGTATGCCAAGCGTTTTTAATAGCGTTTAGGAATAGTTAACATATTCAAGTCTTAAATCTTAAATGCTGCACCTTCTCAGAAATGAGAAGAGACCTGCACCCAGTAGTAAAACGTCATACTTTTTAACTTAAACGATATGCAGTATTAAAATCTTCATTTCGAGTGTGGAAATGAAAATTAAGCAAGACAAGAAAAAGTGCAATACAAAATGGTTAAAAAATCAATTCTAAGGGTGTTACCACAACAATCGATCGATCGTTGGTGGAATGGATTAGTCGACATCGATCGAGCTGCTTGATTATTCGAGAATCCGAGATTAATTGTCGATCCATGATTCAACAACGTTTTTAGACCAATATCCCGTCGATCAGCTAAAACTACCACACTAATCGACGTCGATCAATGGTATCGATCTACGATCGATTGATTAGATGAAAGATTCAGTGTTTTTATTTAAGATTTTAATTAATTTATTTTCTATGAAAACGTTAATATCTTGTGACTTACTAAAAAGTAGCTCAAATACCGCGTCCATTTGGTATTACATCGGCGTTGCAACAGGAGCTTGTTGAGCCATGTTTATCAACAGCTGGGTAACTTAATCTTATAACGACCTCCCTCAATTTGTTCCACGAAGACAGAAAACGAGGGATGCTCCCGATGGGTCAGTTCTTTTATACTTCGACACGTTACAAGAACTACGCGTAATATGTCATCATTTGTTTTTAAGTTTGGACGACAAAACCTGGTTTTGTTTCTCACAAAAATTCTATAGCTCTTTCAGGCCTATTTTGCATTCTTATACATTATATTTTTTGCAATAACCGGCCAAGGTTGCAGAGAAGGTTCAGCATAAGTAATACAGACAAATGGTGATGGAAAGTTAGTTTAAAAATCTTAAACATAAACAATAAGCATCCCTTCATTTTTAGAGGGTTTTCATGCCGTACCGAAGATCCTTTTCATATATTTATTTTCTTTTCATATATATTTTTTATACGTTGCAACACGGATGGCTTGGCTCGACCGGGGAAGGACCACGCTCTCACAGAATACCAGCGTAAAATAGCAGCTTTTTACACCGCCGTTTTTCGTATGGTGAGTGTAGAGATCCGGAGATCTTTTTTTACTGGAAACGAGGCATTCCATCTTAGTCTACAGGGGTGACAACTGACAACGCTTCTGCGTTTTGTTTTTTAATCGTGGATAAATGTAGATGTCTATGGGCCACAGCATCCACTTACCACCAGGTGGACTGTGTGCTCGTTTGTCACCCTTAATCTATAAAAAAAACATAAAGATACCCTATGTT
>DWHP01001599.1:0-15811 GCA_018247895.1 Parnassius honrathi | reverse complement strand
CAATCCAATCGGCGGACAACACAGGGGAGAGCCCAATGGCTTATGGAAAATTATTATATATTGGCTAATAAAGAAAAGAAGAACTTACCTAGTTCAGGAGTAGGGTATACCCCAAGGCGTCGTCAGCGTGGTGTGAAGGTAGTGTGGGAGTGTATGTGAAAGAACGGTGTGTGGTGAATGTTTAGCCGACGTCATCAAGGCAGGCTGGAACCCGCCGTCGCTGCGCTGCTCCAAAAGGCGCCTCACTTCTGGCGCCGACTCCAGTCTTACTTCACTTAGCACAAAACTACAGTCTAAGTTGATATATAGTCAAGGTTTAGAGTTCGATCAAATAGCGAATGCACTTCGTACTATATAGAATGCCACGTAAGTTACACCTCAATGCCAATTACAGTTCAAATAACTTAGTTCGATATTAAAATGCCGCCTATTCAATCCCTCGACACAAATTGGTGACAGGAGAAGTTAAACCGATCGCTCAATATCAAAGAAAGACCCCATTATAACATTTATTAACGAAACTAAACTAGAACAATGGCGGCCGTCAAGCGTCTAACAATTTCGATTTAACTCGAGATTCGTGGGCTAAATTTTCTCCCGACGCGGCGATGCGTTTCACAGCTTCAAACCAACTAACTGCACGCGCCTGCGCAGGCTAAACTCCCACTCTATCGGCCGCGCCCTCTAGAGGAATGCAGTCCGTCCAAACGTTCAACCGGTTCTCATTCGGGCGCGAACAAATATGACTTAAAGCTAAACTAAAGCTACAATTTAAACAAAGATGTCATAAAGTTGTCTTTACCTTCAGATGAGCCTCAATAAATTCAGTTATTAATGAGTGTTCAGTTCAATAAAAGATTAAGAATATTTTCACCAAGTTTTTATGAAAAATAGGTATTATTAACTTGCCCCATAACCGGTAACTCTTGTCATATGATGGAGGTGTAAGACGATCAATCACCCCACTTCCTCTCATGAACTTCATAAGAGGAGACTTTGGTAAATGCCTTTCTTCTGATAAATAGTGTTTTAACCATTTTGTTTACAACATACGTAAAATATCTAGACTGCGACAAACGTGGGAGACATCTGTATGTGCATGTGAACGTGTATTTAACTCCATAGAAGACAGATAAATATTAGGTCGTATTTCGACATTATATTTCCTGGTGTATGCAATGATGAAAATCTTGTAAAAAACGTTTAGATGAGTACGAAACGTTCGAAAAGATTACTGAATAAAATATATTATGCATTAGAGGCTATCAAAATTCAATAGCCGAACATTGGCCGCTCCCGTAGATTGCCTGATATAGGGATAGTCCCATTTAATACAGCGCTATGCTAGACAGGCGAATCCTTAACCGGAGCATTTTATTAATATTTTAGTTACCATCGTATTATCATAGTGGATAAATGCGATAGTGTAATAAAATATACCATACCCCTACCATTACAACCTATAAAAAAATCACTGCTAAACATAAGCCTCCCCTGTAGATTACCTCATAGGGAGTGAGAGTTATTTGCCATAGTTACCACTCTTGGCAAGCGGGCTGACTACCGCAGTTTGTTATTGTGTAAATTTTGTTCTAAAATAACTATGTTTCGTTTTAATTTTAACAAAATTACTTTACGGTATTCATAAAATTTCACCATAGATATAATTAATAACGAAGACCATGACTTTGATTTTTATCAAGAACGTTTTAGAAAGTTACTCTTTAATACAACGTTAGATTGATTCTTGGGATCAAGCCGTTTCTTTTTTCATCATAAACTTACTCATCAATATTATTATCAACATTTTTTCTGTGTTAACGTGAAAACTTGTATCTTCTATGATTTCTGCAATTTAAAAACTTGCAGTTGCTCGTACTTGTCAATTGGAAGTACTTTTGCAGTTGGAGCATCGACTGTGATGTAGACCGAGTATGGATACTATTTTTTGCTGCAAAGTTTTCCTTTCAATCCGACTAACCTACCGTTACAGAAATGTTCGGTGCTTACCTTTGGATTTCTTGCTTAGCAAGGTATCGCAGTACTAGACGGCTAATTTGGTGCTAATCTCCTTTAATACGGTCCAGGTATTTCATGATTTTAGCTAAGAAGGGTGGGCTAAGAGCACCAAATACCACCAGGGTAGTAAATTTTATTTATTTAAAAACAGTGAAATTCTCAAAATAAATCTGAAAAGTTGCTACTTTCGATGAAAATAACAGGCACTAAATATACAAAAAAATCTACTCACACACTGAGACTACTGTTGACAAGGGTAGAAAGGTATAAATTTATTATAATTTTAGTAATAATAGCATTATATTTTTTTAATAATCTTCAAATAATAAAAACGATCGAATACTTTTACCGATTTTATATTTTTACGATAATTACGGCAGTGAAGGGAGAGTATTTTCTTCTATTGGAACTCCGGGCGGCATAAAACCATGCTACGACACTAGATAAGTATTGACACCACTGACCTCTATTTATACAGCGTACTTGTATATATAGAGGTCAGTGATTGACACCTATTCTATTATAATCAATATTTCTTACTAGCTAGTGACCGACGTGTTGCTGCCGTAGTAGAAATAATTGTGAAAATATCGTTTCAAATATGAAAAATTTATATTCATTTAATATATAAAATCTGATATATACTAATCTAATATATATAAACTAACGTTTCTTTGTTCGTATTTTATGTGCTGCCATACAATAGCATATTGTAGTGTTTACCTTTTAATGATATTACATACCCTGTGCATTTAACGTAAATACTTAATGAAATGTATGTAACGCATGTCATGCAAAATTGCTGGTAGACCCAATAAAAAATCAAATATCGTTCATCAGTTTGCGGTAAATCTTTGTCAACTTATTACCGCTACCTGCGCGAAAATTATGAGCATAAATTACAGTAGATGGCGTGCTTATCATACCGAAAATTTTATTTGAAAATTATATATCATTAAACTTTGTATTATCATTACTAATTTAAAATGATATAATTCTTCCAAATTTAAAACTATATTTCCACAATTGTTTCTTCTGCGGTAGCAACGCGCCAGGTACCAGCTAATTAGCAATAATAATACATTCATTGAAATGAATTATATAGAACTTTCGAATATTTTTTTGGTATGATACGCGCGCCACCTACTATAAGTAAATTGTACTGTCTATAACCCTCGCGCAAGTGCAAACAATAAGTTGAGGAATTTTTTAATCTAATGAATGGTATGGCAGCCTATGAAATAACAACAAACGAACATTAATTTTTATATATTAGATTGGTTTTGTATATCATCGAATTTGTTATGCAGAATAAATTGTAAGTGACGAGAATCTCGCATTTTATTTTTTTAGGGAAGAGGAGGGTAATAATAATAATAATGTGTAAGCAGTTCACGTCCTTCTATTTTAGTTTTGTTGCCACAAGTGCGCTAACGTAGTGTCAAGTGTTTTATTGGGAACAAATAATTGTATGATCATGCCATACACTTCGAAGAATTTTAGCTTCGCGAATGTATTTTTTTACAATATATTCGTTACTCATATGCCATAAACGATAGTGTGAACTAGCGGCCAGTGTACCGGGCTACTATAATGCAAAGGTTTCCAAAGTTGAATGCAAGCCAGAGCCAACATATGTGCTAAAATAAAGCTTGTTGGTTTCTTATCTGATTTGGTTGTGATTGTGCTGTGCTGCGATTTTAGTGCCTACCTTTGTGTTTACACGTTAGCCTTTTGTTGCTATAATAATACTGCATGTTCAATGTCAGCATTAAGAACATCGTTTAGAATATTTGCTGTAAGGTGGCAGTGTAAGAGAATCCATCACCCCAAATCATCTCGTGAGTGTCGCAAAACTACGGAATAATCGAAAGACCTACTTACGTGTTAGAGCCATAGTGCAGCTATATTAGTAGTAAAATAGCGGCTTAACGTTGCTATGTTTCGTATGGTGAGTGTAGAGAACCGGAGACCCTTTTTAATGGAAAGGAGGCTTTCCGTCTTAGTCCTCACGGGTGACAACGCATTTGCATTTTGATTCATAATCGAGGATAGATGTAGATGTCTACCGGCTACAGAAACCACTTACCATCAGGTGGACTGTGTGCTCGTTTGTCACCCATCTCCTATAAAAAAGAGGGTGGTGTAATTATCTTGTACACGAAAGACAACTCAGACGGGTGACATGCAGCAGCGTCATAGGTGCATCGGATACTGCTATCGTCAATCCGCCTGCTAAACGTGACGCATTAGATAAAGCCTTCCGAAACGGGAGAGGCCCCAGACCAGTAGTGTAGTTTAACGGACTGATGAAGATAAGGAATTTGCACAATAATGCTGAGTAGCTAGGATTTTACTTTCATCACTAAACCGTTAGTTGGAAGTTTGGCAGAAATATCCAATTAATAGCGCTACTATATCTTATACATTTCTGAAAAAAACTTTTAAAACGGCGATAATGACATTCGAGTGTGGGTTGTCGGGAAATCATACTAATGTTTAGTAAAACTTGTGGGCAGTGTCTGTAAGGTCAGCCTTGCACCCACACCCGCCGTATATGTACCTTAGCTTAGCTTTAAACGAGACCATACAGATGGGTCTTGTAACATAGGTGACTATAGATAATCGTTTAAAAATATACTTAAAGCAAACGTATTAAGTCGTAAAATAGATCATATGCAAGAACCGTTTCAACTCTTTTGATCAGTATACCTGTTTGCAACATTCACCTTTTCCTAATCAGGCAAGCGGATTTTAGAACGGCGTTGTGGGCGACAGTTGTAATAAGTGTTGGAAAAAGCTTATTTTATTAATATTGCTCATTAATATACCTATTACCATTTATTGAAGATGAATCATTTTATGCCAACTGATCGCTATTTTTGCGTATTTGTTTGGTATATAAAAATATTTTGTTAATACTGGTATTTGAATTGATAGAAAGTTCTTTATTGCATTCAAATACATTAGGGCACACTGAAATGATCGGTATTAGAATATTTTGGATTGCGTTACAATAAAACCTTTTTAACACTACGCTCGAAGTTGTTGATGAGTACGTACCTGGGATAAATAGTCCGACTAGGTAAGTCCAACTTCGACCGAGAGGTCAATCGACGAAATCGACGGAAGCAACTTGGCTGGGCGGCGTTCGGGAAATTACGACACATCTTCTCGTCAGGTATACCTCAAACTCTGAAAACTAGATTGTGTACAACCAGCGCGTGTTGCCAGTGATGACTTACGGATCTGAGACGTGGTCCTTGACTGCTGGCCGTATGAGGACGCTCAAGGTCGCTCAGTGAGCTATGGACAGGGTTATGCTGGGAGTTTCTCTGCGTGATAAACTCAGAAATGAGCATATCCACAGTAGAACCAGAGTGACCGACATAGCCCAACAGATTATTAAGCTGAAGGGGCAATGGACCGGCCATATAGCTCGAAGGACCGATAACCGCTGGGGAAGAAAGGTTCTCGAGGGGCAGCCTCGTACCGGTAGGCGTAGTGTAGGGCGACCCCCCACTAGATGGAGTGACGACCTGTTAAGACATGCGGGAAGTCGATGGATGCAGGTGGCTCAGGACCGTGCTTTGTGGCATTACTTGGAGGAGGCCTACGTTCAGCAGTGGACTTGTGAAGGGCCGTAATGATGATGATGATGATGATGATGGTGATGATATGAAAACAAAAGTTACAGCCTATCTCCGTTCCACTGCTAAGCTTAGAACTCTTCTCATTTCTGAGTTTTGGCGGTAGTATGTGTTGGCAGATTTCACAACAACACAAATATCTCTCTTAATTTCGCAGATATTCCATCTAATTTAGGTGGTGATGCAGCCCAAGATGCTTAACAACAGCCTATTAGCTCTTGCGTTAAGTACACCAACATTATAACCGGATAGAAAAATAGATCCTGGCAAATCATTCCATTCTTTTGCTGTATGTATTGTGACTGACGAAGCGAACCGTTTGGTTCAAATTTCGTGGTATGTCGACAACAAAAAAAATGGAGACCAATGGAGTGTCCATCACAGCACTATTACGGCATCGGTGAATCTGTGATATAATTCTCGCCTGTTTTAAACGTTTTAAAAAATAAGTTGACTTCCAAAACAAACAAAAAAATACATTAATAGCATGTGACGTCCATGTTCAAACAAAAAATAATGCCCACGACTTCAGAAAATACTATGTGGTTATTATAAGTCGGTAAAAAAAAGTTTAATGATTTTATGCTTTTAAGTGGACGTAGTCGTTTTAATTCCCTAAAGGGTGGACTTTTTTTGTAACTTTTATCCGACAACCCCTGAAGTATAACCTACATAAATAAAGTTATAACCTATTTACTGTAAATAGAATCAATAAAATTGGTTCAGCTTTCCGAGGAATCGCAGAATATACTTAAATATATACGCATCGGATATAGAAGCTTCTCGTTTTTGGAGATTATTTAGAAACAAAAGGCATATTTAAAAAAGCATGCTTGTTTTGCAAAACTTTAAAGGCGGTTACAGAAAATAAGACCATAAAATAATTTAAGGATACTTAAACAATTTTTTTTTGTCACTTTCCGTCGCTTACCTAGGAATCAATAAGGATATAAATAAGGGACATCAGCAGCGGCCGTTATAATAAAACCAATTAATACGAGATAGTGTTGGACCGTCCGAGACCACTTTAAATGGAGATGATGTCATTGAGATATTTTCTTTATTAGCCCTTTGCTAACTTTAATCGAAATATCAAGACAGCGAGAGTCAATTAAGTTTATGCTAGAGCGATTTAATAATAAACATCTGCACTATGGAGCTTTGCTCGGCGTTAGAAACTTTATAATGATACTTCATCATTACGTTACTTTTTACAGGATGTTTTAGTTTAGATGTTACAGTTTTCCATTTCAAACCCTTGCAGCTGATTACGAGTTTGGCATCTAGAGTTGGAGCAAGTCTTTTAAGACTTCGTTGTGTTAACAAGAGACGCAAGACGCAAATGGTAGTTTATCGACAAGATTGGCCAAATTAGGATGAGCTATTATTTGACAAACATGTACCTATGTGTAGCTATATAGACGTGAAGTGAGCTAGTGAGGTGTGTCAGGAATCAGGATCGTACCAAAAGGACGACTTGATGAGTATTTATGTTATATTACGTATGTATCTACGAACCTATGTTTTCGAAAGCAATCAATGCAATATTATGAATATAATATATCAATATAACATATATTATATAATATATAATGAATACCAGCGTAAAATAGCAGCTTAGTACTGCTTTCGTATGGTTCGTATTCGTATAGTGACAACGCATCTGTGTTTTGATTCTTAATCGAGAATAAATGTAGATGTCCATGGGCTACAGCATCCACTTATCAGGCGGACTGTGTGCTCTTTTGTCACCCTAATCTATAAAAAAAATCAAGCGATTATTTTTAACTGAAATACGTTCGATAACTATCAAAAAGTATCTTTATAAGAATTGAATGAAAATACACGAAACGTAACAACGTTTCGTGTATTTTCATTTCTCTCAATCAAATCAATTCAATTCTTTCAATTCAATGGATCGATGAATTTTACCGATAACTGGCGGACTAAGAGTATCCACTACACCGTGACGGGACGTTATGGTGTAGTGGGTGTCGTAAGAGACAAAAGCAAACGAACTAGAAGATGAGCAGCAGAGTCTTCCTAATAACCACTAATTCCAAATAGAAGCGCGGCACTATGGCAAAAATCTATAGGGGTGTGTATATTTAGCAGTGGACTTTCATAGGCATGTAATGAATGAATGGATGAACGAATGAATGAAATATAAATGGTTTCATTCCCGCCTCCACCATTAAAATACAGAGGCCATTTTATCTAATACTATGCTGCTGTCAATTACACGGACTTATAACTAACTGTAGCAGATAATTGATCTACAACTGTGCTCAGCTATGGCTTATAATTATATTGCTGTAACTTTACTTTTTACCCGACTGTACTAGAATATGGAAGGAAATGATTTTCGAATGTGCGTTTAACTCTCGTCGGCACGCTCTCTAGCTAAAACAATTTGATGGACCTTAACGAGCGGTGTGACGATAAATTCGTCTTAGTTGTGATAGTGACAGGGTTTAAAAAATCTAGTTTCAGTAATTTTTATAAAGATATCTGAAAATTTGTTTATATAATTTAATAAAATATCTTTTATTAGGACGTTGACACTGCCTATACGGGTTATTATTTTAAAACAAGACTTAAAATTTGAAGAGTGGCTCATAAACAGTTTGAAACCTTATCTTTTGGGCTTGAAGGTTCGTTTTCGACTAATTTTAATTACTAAGTCTTTAAAATTTATGTGTTAAGTTGCAAATTTAACACGTAACATCTCAAACGCGTGCAAAAGGATTGACTTTATTATTATTTTTCTTCTCACCGTGGCTAAACGCGTCAAGAAACTTCAAAACTCATTCGTTTTATAATTATAAATTTTTCAAACCATCGTCGATACTCGTTTTATTCTAAAATAACTAAACGTGCCATAATTGCATGTATGCGTAATCCTTCAGTAATTTTGTTTAGCCACAAACTTAATAATAAGATGGACGAAGACAAATCTACCAAGCTAACGAAGGTAACCAACATTATGTGTTCTGCGGTAGTCCGCAGGAACAATATCCTTATTTCGTTGATATTAAGGAGTATATTTATATTATATGTTCCTCATAATACATATTATGTTTGTTGTACTACATTTACAAATTATCTGAATGTAAGAGCATAGAGCAACACAGGCTACCGCCGCGGCGGTCCAGAGGGGAATAGCCATACACAGGCATTTCCCTGTGCCAAAGTATAAGTACACGCGGTCCTACGCGTACTACAAAACTAGTTACAACCGTACTGCTCACTAGACTAAATTTAGTTGTGCGATTGAATCGACGTCCTACAAAAATGCCGAATTGTTCAGTTTTTTTACTGCAAAAGGGATATTTGTTACAGCCATGGCTGTGTGCAAATTGTCAATGTAGTTGCGTCGGTTTATTACACTGTTACGACACAGAATGTATCTATGTGTTTGTGAAATTGCTAGAGTATTATTTTAATTGCTGTGTGTCGATCGTGACAGACGATTACTTTTGTGTGAGAAAGTGTGCGTAACGCAGAGTTCCCCCGCAAAAAATTGACAGACAGACGGAAAATAACGCTATGGCTACTTCCATCCGTATTGCTCTATGTGTAAAAGAGACATTTGTGATAACCAACTATTGAATATTTAACACACAGTGTACGAAATTATTCAGTTATTTTCACAAAAATTTGACCATTTGTGCACGGAGCCAGTGAAATTTTTTTTATTGTGATTGGGAAAAGTCCTGTTTTTGCAAATTCGATTTAATTATAAAACTTAACATAGGTTATGATTTAAAAACTAGGTTAGCGCGTAGTGCACCAGGGTCAGGGAAACCATTTATAAGAATTTCCACAAGATAAAGCAAGTATCTATTTGGTAGAGACACATTGGTATTGTGACTGCAGCACGGACCACATTTTTATAGCACATTAGCGAAGTATGTAATAATAACGGAAGACCCTTTTTACTGGAAACAAGATATACCGTCCTAGTTCTCAGGGGTGATGACTTAATTCTGAATAGATCTGGGTGTCTAAGGGCCACAACATCCCTTACCATAAAGTAGATAGTATGCTTTTTGTCACCCTTACTTGTATAAAAAGACACGAAAACCAAAAAATAAACAAACATTTAATTTTCTTAAATTAAGTTAAATTTCTTAGCATAATTTCAAGGTAAATTAACATATCTATGAATAAGGAATGCGCGTATATACGAAGATAGATGAGAGTTTATAAGACACGAGAAGAGCGATGGGGAGAAAGTTCATTTAGAAATAAGGTCTCCTCCATATTTTGTTCCACGAATTTATTTGTTTTAAAAGATTGCAATATTATTGTGGACTTATTAGCCTTATTTAGGAAACTGTTTATGCTCTTAACGAAGACTTTAAGTAAGGCAAAAGTCTTGTAAGCCACTGTAACCTGCACACAACAACCTTTTGAAAAATCAACGATGATATATTTAATGTGTATTTAGACGACATTCTACTTGTAACCTTAAAGGCTGAGATTGTGATATTGCAAGCCCACTCATAATAGTGAAATATTTCAACTTTAAAAATAAAATCTGACAATAAAACAAAAACTAATTAAAATTATGTGAGAATTATTTTATTGTAGTTTGGTATATAAAAGATGTTTTTTTTATTTATTTTAATGAAATTAAACCGTACTGTCCTCCAGATGGTTCATCTTAACTTAAACTACTTCGATTTGGTTTGCTTAGTCAATGCGCAACGTAACCGCTAACTAAGATCAGGCTCCTATTCCATCTAGTACAGCTTTATGCGTTTTAGAATGCTGACTGTAAATACATTCTCAAAATTAAACCAAACAAAGAATCGTAAATGATACCGGTAGCAAAACATAAAACTAAACTTTCAAACAATTATCAAGTAAAACTGAATATATTTTTCGAATTTCTTTGAAAATTATTTATAAAACTCACCGCAGACTACATGACACTACTCCAGTATTCCATATTAATAAATCATATCCTTAAAATATTTTATATACAGTAAATTATACGATACTTCCTTTCACAACTTAAGCCTTTGATGACGCCCGGCTTTATGTATTTTTTTTTACTTACTATGTAGCTTGACAATTGACAATCCCAAGTTTTTTTTCACCTTAGCACATATTGTAGATGACCGCTGTATTATATTACTTTTATAACATTATGTTATTTGTCAGCAACAAAGAATGATTTAAGTAAGCAGGAGTACATACTTATTAATTACTCTTAAAGTTCCTTTTTTTATTTTTTTCTAAAATATATTGCCAATTTACTCAATAATACTGTTTATACTGATCAAAAAGTGATACATTATTTAAAGTACACGGTGACTTATAACCACATTTAAGTAACGCTCATGCGGAACTTAACTAGCCGAATATTATACGGTGTGTTTTACATAAGTCACGCATAAAATTTGCAATATTTTTTTTTATTTAACATTTATTGAAATATAATAATAAATAAAGAACAATAGAATTTTAATTAGTGACATCTATAAGAATACTTTAAATAACAAACAAAACATTAAATCATTTCATTAAGAAATATATAACCGGAGACCCTTTTTACTGGAAACGAGGCATTCTATCTTAGTCCCCACGGGTGACAATGCATCTGCATTTTAATTCGTAATTGAGGATAGATGTAGATGACTATGGGTCATAGCAGCCACTTACTATCAGGTGGACTGTGTGCTCGTTTGTCACCCTATCTTATAAAAAAAATATATAAAATACTTGACATAAAGTCATTTATTTTTTTCTACATTTCGGCTTGAACTGTATTTTTAAAGTACAATTGTTTAAAAAAAACACAATTACTGTTACTACCATTTACCGTCACATTACAATTGCTAAAAAAATTAGACCGTTGTGAATTCCGGTTTAGTAAATAATTTACATATAAGCCAACATCTAGATCATACAAAACTTCTGTAATTCGAGTCTCGTTGCACCTTTAGTCCCGTTTAATTAAATCTTTAGACATAATTTTTGTCTTTATAATCACTTAGTATTCTACAGTTTTTTTTTAATTAAAGTAGTGAATTTATGTCACTTATAGTATAAAATAATGTACGATACACGGAACGTAAGTAACCGATTATTAAAACGAGTAAAGTTAGCTCTAACTTCACCCTGTTCAATAATCGGTTACTTACGATTATTGAACATATATATTGATATCGATCAGGTGGACTGTGTGCTCGCTTGTCACCCCTTTTCCTATAAAAAGAAACAGTATATAAATCTTATTTTTTATATAATTATTTACAGTAGTCTCTAGTTGCCATAGTAAGATATTGTAAGAAATAATAATTTAAACATTTATGTTAATAATATTAAAAGAGAGAAAATAAGGTAAGTATATACAAAAAACAACTTATCAGTTATGTAAAGTCTACTAAAATTAATTAAAAATATAAAGCAGATATTCACGGGTTGGATTTAGAATCGTTCGGCATGAATTTGGGGGAGTTAGGTATTTTATTCGGTGGAGGTTTGGTCTCTGATTATAATAATACCACTCACATTAAAAGGTAATGCACCGTTTTCGAAAAATTAAATAAAAACTATTATAACCTAAAGTGCGTAAAGATTGGAAAATGATACATTTTTATTATTAACTGACTTTACGGCTCTGGGTTCTAACCCTTCTGAGAAAAGTTATACGATATTACTGTGAAAGCTGGATAGCATACAGAATTTTAGGCAAACAAGACCTACATTTAGTCTATAGCTTTGGGAAGGTAACAATTTATGTAAATCAAACATAAAAGACAACCAACGACATTTACGAGCCATGGTAGCTTGGATGGTTAGCGCTCGTTGTAAATTTATGTGAATGTTCTATTCCTGATGTGCTATTCACACAGTGCTCTGTACGTAAAGCTCTCCTCTCCCTGGATATACACAAGTCGCGTGGGCCTAACAGAATCCCCCTAATTGTGCTGAGCACGTGTGCTCCGGAATTGGCACCGGTTCTAACACTTTTCCAGTACTAATATTCCCAATGCGCAGTCCCGAATTCATGCAAGACAGCTTTTGTGTACCTGATCCCTTAAAACGGTAACCACTTTTATCCGTCCAACTACAGGCCTGTCACCATTACCACTTTGTTCTTCAAAATATCGGAGTACATTATTAACAGCCAGCTCATGCAGTACCTTGAGGAGCACCAGCTGTTTATTGCCTGGCTGTGAGGTTTCCGTCGGGGTCGCTCAGCTGGTTATGGTTATCAGCTGGTATCTTCTTGTTTATCTAACAAATCAATAGGCGCAGACGATCAAACCCAAGGGTGGAACTTTGGTGGTTAGTTTAGACATAACGAAGGCCTTCGATCGTATTTGGCGCAAAGCGCTTCTCTCAAAGCTTCCTCCGTATGGGCTTGTCGAGAAATGCAATTTGATCACCAGCTTTCTGTCTGATTGGAGCCTCAAGGTCGTAGTAGACATGATCCGATTGCAAGCCTATTAACGCTGGTGTTCCATAAGGCTGCGTGCGATCACCAACGCTGCTTCTTCTGCATATCAATGACATGTTGCTAACCGGTACAATTCATTGCTGTGCGGACGACAGCACTGGTGATGTTTTATACACCGGCCGTGCCAATATTTCTCAGGAAAACGTGTGTTTGAAGTCGAGACATTGCTGAACAAAGTCTTTGATTGGGAGCGACTGAATCTAGTCCAATTCAATCCCCAGAAACACAAAATTGCGCGTTTAGCGCTAAAAAGAATCCCGTTGTCGTATCTTCTTAGTTTCAAAGCACTCTCCTTGTTGCCACAACCAATATTGGAATCCTCGGCGTCGACATATCCGTAACGTCGGGAAGTTTACGGATGCACAGTTTCATGGTCACCTGGAAGAGAAGGCTAAATTGGCCTCTAAAAAGCTAGGTGTACTCATCAGAGCGGGACAGTGTTACATGCCGGCACACCGCTTGCAACTTTACAAGGCGCAGGTTCGGCCATTCGGCACATGGAATACTGTTTCCATCTCTGATCCGGTGCAAATTTCTTCCATTTGACCGCATCCAGCGCAAAGCGGCTCGTATCGTCGACGACCGAATCTTTTCCGATCGGTTTGATACATTGGCAATGCGAAGAGATGTTGCATCTCTTTGCATTTTCTATCGTATTAACCACGGGGAGTGCTCTGAGGTATTGTTCGGACTAATTCCAGCCGCCAAATTTCACGGACTCACATTACGACAAAACTCTCGATACCATCCACACCATCAGGATGCTTGGCGGCCACCATTGTACATTTTACTAGGAGTTTTCTTCCTCGTACGACCCCTTTGTGGAATCGTTTACCACCGGTGATTTTTCCAGATCGATACGACTTAGTGACCTTCAAGGGCCGGTGACGCACTTGCGATTCCCCTGGTGTTGCAGTTGCTCAGGTTCACTTTCTATCAGGTTCACTTTCTATCAGGTGAGCCGCATGCTCGTTTGCTTCTTCTATAAAAAAATTCACAGTACGCGAGCAAGTCAGGTTCGATTCCCGCCGGCACCAAACAAATTGTTAATTGCAACACGAATTGGCCAGCGCGGCGAACACTTCCTGGCCCAAAAACCTTCTCTGAAATGAGATGAAGCCTTTCCCCGGCAGTGGGACGTTTATAGGCTGTACTTTAACTTTTTTACTTACGTATCTTATCGAACACTATTTTATAACTCTTTCAGAAATAAGAAGACTATGCCCAGCTGTGGGACGTTCGGTTTACGTATTGTTCTTTGAATTCATCTGATGTCACTCAATGCGATTTCTTAATCATTCAAAATAAAAAAAGTAATATACTATAGTTGTAGCAGGAATGGCTTCGTCGGCTCAACCGGGACAGGACCACGCTCTCACAGAAGACCAGCATAAAATAGTAGCGTAATGCTTCTGTGTTGCGTATGGTGAGTGTAGAGAACCGGAGACTCTTTTTACTGGAATCCAGGCATTCCGTCTTGGTCCTCAGGGGTAACAACGCATCTGCATTTTGATTCGTAATTGAGGATAGATGTAGATGTCTATGGGCCACAGCAACCATTTACCATCATGGACTGTGTGCTCGTTTGTCACCCAATGCTGTAAATAAAAAATCTTTTAAATAAAACTATTTTATAAATGTATTTATGAATTATATCGCGTTTATTAACTTATTTCGTATTCCTTTAGTTTCGAGCACTTTACAGCATCCATAGATATACTGTTTTTTTATATCTCTATGACTGCACCCATGGTCATTATGGGGACTGAAGTGTTCGGCGTTCCAAAGTCATAATCAACCACTGCTACCACCAAAATTAAAATTCTTAACTTTTTCCGATCTACGCAGAATGAACTTATAATATCTTGAAGTATTATAGTTGTATGTTCGGGTTGGTATTTAGCTTTATTGTAGGAATATTAAATCCCAAACTGAACTGTAAAGTGCTCAAAACGTCGGGAATATAAAATAAGTTAATACATGCGATAAAATCCGTAAAAACTAGTTTTATTAAAATGTGTAGTTTTACATCGTTTGGTTCCGCTGTATACCATTTAGCCTTGAACCTAACTGCATCCCCGAAATAAGGGTAC
Organism: Parnassius honrathi; assembly: GCA_018247895.1. Taxonomy (NCBI): domain Eukaryota; kingdom Metazoa; phylum Arthropoda; class Insecta; order Lepidoptera; family Papilionidae; genus Parnassius; species Parnassius honrathi. The sequence continues at coordinate 572 of DWHP01001599.1, read as the reverse complement.
CGACGTCACCCGTCAAGTTCATCCACCACGTGCTAAGCACGTGCCTGGCAGTCCCTAACCTTTTAAAAGTTATCGCTAAACGTAAATACCTACTACTATTATAATAAAATATTAATGTGCAATAAGTTATATTTTAAATTCCTTCAATGGTTTTTTTAATGTTTAACATTCTACAACTTGGTATTATAACCTTTTAAAAAAATTAAGTGTCTGTCAGAAACCTTCCTTAAAAATAATTTTAAAAAATAATTAGTTGGTAATTTTAGTCGAAGCACATATCTCATGTAAAGTAACACTATCGTTTATTATAAAAGGTAATAAATAAAGCAAGATACATAGATTAAATCCGTAAGATGTGATTCTTTTTAATAAGCAACAGTGAAAGCGTCAAGGTCACAACTTTTAGCGACAAAGGCTGCCTTTACAATTATATATGCTTTTATAACCCTTAACAACGTTAATTCCGAAATCTCCGCAGCGTTAATAAGGGAAAATTAATTTATAATTCAATATGTTCTTGAGATTTATTTATATAAATTCAAGTATGCACCTCATACTATGTATTTTCAAGT
>DWHP01001598.1:0-15814 GCA_018247895.1 Parnassius honrathi | reverse complement strand
CGTCGACGCAAATTAATGGCAGTCGAAGTTAAATTAATCACTCAAACTCAAGGAAAACCTCTTTGTCACGTATACGACCGAAATAAGACAACGCAAAGGAGGTAGTCTTAACGAGACCTAACGATTCTAACGTAACTTCCCGACATATAACCGACACGGCCGTCGCGGACAATAGATTTTTCCAGACTAAGCGGCACGGCCGCAGCCCGCCAAACGAATGCCCGCGGGCCCAAACGGTCAAACAGGTTTTTTTTTTGCCCGAGACGAGCGTTTTCGCAAGTTTTAAGTTGTTACGATTTGGCCTAAACTAATAGTATTATGCTAAATATAGGTTATAAGTACAGGTACCATGTACCACCACCGTCTAGGTAATAACATACTTTTATTTATTTGTGCACCCGGAGCGTTCTGTGTTGTTTGTATTTATACATATAATTTTATATTTTGTTAAGTTATGAATGATTCATTCGATGTATAAATTTTATCCAACTTTTATCTGAAGACTGATAATGTGATGAAATCAGCCCTTAGTAAAACGTAGTGACACGTCACTCGCGTTGCGTTTAACGAAGGTCATAAGTTACACAACGTAATGGTGCTCTTAAATTTTGAAGAAAAAAACCCGCGTGCGCCCTTCTTGACGCAGAACTTCAAGTGTATTTTATGATTAAGTTTTCTTTGAGAGAAGTTATGTTAGACCTCGTAGTGACGACTGACGACTGTGAGTATGGATGTCAGTAACTACAAATACATTTGTCTGTTTAATATTATTTATATTTACTAGATAAACTGCCGAAATTACTGATTTTTCCATATTTTAACGTTAAACCGCTGTTTAGTGCGAAGTGAGAGAATTTACTACCCCATAACGTTAATCCTAGTTCGTGTGATTTATGATACTGATACTGAAAATTATAAATGTTGAATATTCTTGACTATTTTATGTAATAAAAAACTGAGTTCAAAACAGTTAACCAGTTTCAAACGGTATTCTGAATTTAAATTAGGTACAGACTACATACAGAAAATAAAACTATTTATTAGAGTATAGTGCGTAACCTAATTTCGTACTTCGAGTACTTTGTATATTGGAAAAAAATAAACACTATTTATTGTATTCAGTGTGATGAGATAATACGATCTTCCTTTTTAAATAAAAAATAAAAAAGTGGTCATTTTCAAGACAGATTTCTTGAAAGTAACTACATATAATATTCGGATTTAAAAGAAATTCAATTTGTGATTCAATAAAGAAGGTTTACGATTTGCACAAATTTTCATTTGAAATAAATTCAATTTGGGACGCATTCGACAACAATTGCACACATACAAATTCAGTTAAATTTATTGTTTTCAAAATTTAATCAGACCCATTTGCAGCGTTTTCATTTCTGGTGAGACTTCTGATATTTTGTTAACGTCTTCTACTGTTCATGGAGTCAATATATTTATGTCCAACTTTTGACATTTAATTTTAATTATAAAATCTTCTCAACTTTATATCACCAAGAACTTACGTAAATTTTCTTTCATAATTTTAAAAATTATAATTTGTACTAGATCTAGTTATTTACAAGATAAGTCAGTGAGCCAATAAATTACAACCACATCTACGCCAGGATCAAAAATATTTGTATGTAATATTTGTATACATCCATACATTTATATCTATGAAAACACACCGAAAATTAACTGGCCGGTAAAAATTTTAAAGTGAAAAATATTTCTTTTCGAGTTTAACGAAGTCGTACTCGCCTGTTTTCAGAACAACTATTTTTAATATTTTGTAAATCTTGTGGCCATGCTCTGTCTAATAATCTACATTTCACGGAATTCTACATCTCTGGAAAAACTAACATATTGATAATTTTTCTAAGTAAATTGTCTTTTATGTTTTGAATAAGAACATAGAGGGAGTCCTCGATACAGTTCTAGGAGACGAAACAATACTCTTTAGAATTGAACTTGGTTAATGTGTACTATCAGCAACACTTTTTTTTGACAGTTTTTATGTTCGTGGAACTGGCGTTACTAACGTAACATAATCGTTTAAAGAACAGAAGTTTTTTTAAGAATAAGGGTGACAAACGAGCACACAGTCCACTTGATGGCAAGTGAATATGCGGATGCGTTGTCAACCTTGAGGATTAAGATGGAATGTCTTGTTTCCAGTAAAAAAGGTACCTGGTTCTCTGCATTCAACATACGAAACTGCAGCATTAAGCTGCTATTTCACGTCGGTATTTTGTGAGAGTGTGATCCTACCACGGTCGAGCCGACCTATTCGTGCTTCAACCATAGTATAGCTTCAGCGTGGCTATACCACGTAAAACAGTAAACTGGCCTATAGTTCAAAGTACCAACAATCGCTGAACAAGCTTCTGCAGCTAGTGACTATTCAGGTTCATGTTCAGGAGAGGACTTTTATGGTCTGAAACTGAAAAATATTAGCAATTTTCATAATTATCAATTAGGCACGTAGAACCTGTCTGATTTTATGTCTGAGAAACTTTGATTAAAAATCTTTAAGAGGAAAAACTTTTTGAAACGTAATTCGACTTTCGTTTTTGCTGACTTTGTTTTCAGTTGTCACTGTATGCGTATTTCAATTTCAAATAAACATCAAACACATTTATTTTGGGGAAACCTTTCATATTAAATAGAATTTTCTCATTGTAGACTTTGAACTTTTGAACTTTGACACTAAATATTTTTTAGTTTAATACATTATACACGTATTATACTAACTTGCGGTGGCAGCAGCGAAAAACGTCATTTATTTATGTGGCAATATCACAATCTAGTAACAATGAGATGTATAATGAATTACCAGAGCGAACGGAGAACAGCGTTACAAAAGTACATGATACAGAAATCGATATTTCGGCTGCCTTTTCCATTAATATGGCAAACGTTCCTTTTATATTGCATAAGGATGACAAACGAGCGCGCAGTCCACCTGATGGTAAGTGTATGCTGTAGCCCATAGACATCTACATTTATCCTCGATTAAGGACCAAAACGCAGATGTGTTGTCACCTCTGAGGACTAAGATGGAATGCTTCGTTTCCAGTGAAATAGTGTCCGGATCTCTACACTCACCATGCGAAACAGCAGTATCAAACTGCTATTTTACGCTGGTATTCTGTGAGAGCATTATCCTTCCCCGGTAGAGCCGTCCCATTTGTGCTGCAACCATTACCTATCTGCAGCGTGGCTCTACCAAGTGTAAGACTTCCTGATGGGAGGCTGTAACGGGATTATGATTATGACGCTTGTAGTTTTGTGGCGTTTCTATATTTATCGTCGTATAATAATATATTTTTACGTAATTATTGTTTGCGCGTAGTGCATAGCGTGAGATAATCATTCTATATCATCCCGTGGGTGTCGTAAGAGGCAACAGCGGAAAATGAAACAGGAGACGGGCCGCAGCATTTTCCTGATACCAACTGGAAATAATAGGAAACTGCGGTTGCCTAACCGCATGCGGAGCGTAGCAAATTGTGTAGTTGATTTATAGCTAGTTATAAGCATTCTGTCTATTCATAGGGGAGATATTTGCTTGATTGTTTAATATTTTGTTATCAGGAAATTGTTGCTGCCAAACTTGCAGAATTGCTGCTGTTAAGTGACGGTTTGCAAGAACCAATTTAATCACAAGTTACAAGGCATTTCATCTTAGTCCTCAGCTAAATAAATTTTCATGCTCCGTAATTTTTTAATTTTTGACAAAAAGAAACATTAAAAAATGGAGAAATATTTTATTGTGCGTGGATGTGCAAGTGCTTTAGCATCTGATCGGAAAAATAGTCTGAAAATGACTTTTATTGAGCGAACTTAGCGATCGCAGCGCGTTACTTATGGTGTCCATATTTCTGGGACACTATTTTCTACGGCGATCCTTCTCCTGTTCTCTAACCACCATGGTTCTCTGTAACGGGAGCTAGATTTTAGGAGTTTTGGCGGGCACTTGGCCGTAGCAGGATTGTCGCTCCTGTTTTGTCGCTTGAATAATGGTTTGAAGTGGATTTTGATTCGTAGAAGTAATGTGATTTCGTAAATTAAGTGTCCGCGTGTGTGAACTATTAGAGAAAACGATGAAACAAGTGTTTTGATATTGATATAAACCTCAAGTTATTTTGGTCGCTTGGGCGCCTTATGAACATGAGTGGCTGTCGTCATCAACTGTCTTCGTAATGTGACGCATCTGCATATTGTAAAGAAAAAGAATATACAATGAAGATTCCGAAAGAAATGATAGGCTCAGAAGGGCTAGAACCCAGAGCCGTTAAGCCAGTTAATAAAAAAAGAGCTAGATTTTAATGTTGGCAATAGTCGTGGGTCGTTACGTCATTTTCAAGAAACGTAACGAAACCAGTGACTTGGTCGACGTCACCTGTTTCAAAACTGGTGATTTTTGTAACTGGCTATTTTTATTCGGCTACTGTGATTGTTTGCAGAAATATCACCACCAACTATACCGTTACACATGAAACGAAAATAAATTTAATGACTATCTGTGTTTGTAGTTATACAGTTAAATTAATAAATAAACTTCCCTTAATACTTTATTCAGGCTTAGGACTGACTATATTAAATGTATTTATGATTGATTTGTGTTTACTATAAAACTAAGATTTTCGTAAAATTATTTATGCAGGCGTATTTACAAGTCAATTTGATTGTATATACAGTGATTATCGATATTTACAGTTTATTTATACTTTTTTATTTATATAGTAACAAAGAAACGTTACAGTAAATGTACATAAAACACCAAAATAACATATGAATGTTAATTTTTACAAGAAAGTACTCAACATTATACACAAGTACAACAATGAACTAAAACAAACTAAATTATTTTACTTAAATTCAATGTGACTCTTGCTTCCTGGCATCGCGAACCGTTGCAATTGTTTACAAACAGAGATCACTATTTTATTGTCTATTTCTATAGTCTTACGTATAAAAATTAAACATATAATAATACTGTTACAGACGCTGTTTTGTTTATTGTTGTATGCCTCATGTGCGCTTTTCGTTCGACCGACCGACAGTTGACTCTCGCAACAATCACAATTAACAGTAATAAGTAATAAAGCATTTACATTTATTGATCTTTTCAATACTTGAAAAATGACTCGAAACTAGTGATTCGGTTATATGCCGCGTAGGAAGTTATTGTATCTAGTGACGTGAAATAACGCCCACGTCTAGTTGGCAACACTAATTTTCAATATTGTTCAATATCATCGAGGTTCCGCTATGTACAGATTGCAATTTTATTAATATTTTAAATATTTTTCGTAGTCACAACCAGAACCTAGTCCTGAAATTTTAAAGATTACATGAATTAATAATAGGAGAACCAATTATATAAAAGGCAATGATTATTTGCTAACCTGTAATAAACGTATACATTCGTAAATTTTTGAATAAAATATAATTTTAACCATGGCAGATAAAATAAGGTATGTAATAGAATAAATTGATTTTTCTGTATTCCTATGTTTATTCTTTGTTTACAGCTTCTATGAATCCACAGCTGAATGCAGGCATTTTATAGATTATTGTGACGCCCATATCCACGACGCTCTGCACACTGGTCCGTCAGTGTCAAGGACACTCACGTACTGGTGATGCCCAACTTCAGTGCGTTTTGTATTTTGAAATAGATTTGCTGGCCTATCTCACTGCGTGGCTAGATGGCTAGAGTACATGAAACAGTAGCGTGCAAGTCCTGTACTTTAATTGCAACAGATGTCAAAATGTATACAAAACCAATTTTTTGAGTTTGCCTGATCAGTTGTAAATAAATGTGTCAGGCTGTTGGATACTCATATTGCCAGCTTAATATAACATATTGTGGGAATTTTTGTTGCAAAATTGCATCCAAACTCAATAGGTTGATAAGGAAAAAATCAATGTCTACTTTCTAAAAAACAAAGTAAATCTGTACAGAAATTTTTCAGTTCTTTTATTTTATGGATAAATATTCAATTAGGTAAACATTTACTATTTTACATTATATTTCACATCATCATCATCATTACAGCCCTTCACAAGTCTGCTGCTGAAGGTAAACCCCCCCCCCCCAGGAATGTTAAAAAGCATGGTCATGAGCCACCTGCATCCATTAACTTCCTGCATGCCTTACAAGGTTGCTCTATACTATGCTCACTGGTACGAGGCTGCCATTCGAGAACCTTTTTTCACATTGGTTGTCAGTGCTTTGAGCTATATTGCCGGCCCATTGCCACTTCAGCTTACTAATCCATTGGGCTATGTCGGTCACTCTAGTTCTACTACAGATATCCTCATTTCTACGTTTTTCATGCAGAGAAACCTGAGCATAACCCTCTCCATAGCTTGCTGAGCATCCTTGAGTGTCCTTACACGGCCAGCAGTGAAGTCTTAGATCCGTAAGTCATGACTGGCTACACGCACTGGTTGTACAATCTAGTTTTCAGATTTTGCTTTGATTTTTATATTTCACATAAATATAAAAAAGGCAGGGGCACATAGGTACCTTTATACCTTTATTTATCCTCAATGAAGAATGAAAATGCAGATATGTGGTCAATGTGCTAGTGATGGTGCATGATGGTGGTAAAAATACAACATTATGCTGCTTATACGAGGGTGACACTGAAAGTTCTTAAAAAATCAAAAACAACAAACTAGCAAATTATTAGTTTTATTATATCTTTTTAAAATAATGTCCATTTACATCAATACATCGCTGCATCCGATGGAACCACTCAGAAAAGCACTTTGCCCACTTGTCATTAGGGGTCTCTTCGACGGCATTTTGAAACGCAGCTTCCTCGGCGTCCATTTAACATTTTCCTCTAAGTTTTTCTTTTATTTTTGGAAATAAATATAAATCGCATTTTTTATGTGGTAGAGCCATGCTGCAGTTATATTAGTAGTATAGTTGTAGCATGAATGGGTCGGCTTGACTGGGGAAGCACCACACTCACAATACCAGCGTAAAATAGTAGCTTAATGCTACAGTTTCCTATGAGAACCGGAGACATTTTTTACTAGAAATTAGGCATTTCATCTTAGTCCTTATGGGTAACAATGCATCTGCATTTTGATTCTTATTGAGGATGGATGTAGATGTCTATGGGCCACAGCAACCACTTACTATCAGGTAGACTGTTTGCTTGTTTGTCACCCTTTCGTATATAAAAAAAAGGTGCGAGGTCGGGGCTATAGGGCGGGGGACCCAGTAATTCCACGTTGGATGTTGGTTGCGTGGAGGTGTGTGACGAGGCATTGTGGGTTGCCACTTCTTCAGAAGGATCCTACTACGAGGTAATTTCTCCCGAACTTTTTCCGAGACAAGTGGCAAACAATTGTTAGTGTCCCACTCTGCACTAACTTTTTTCAATCCTCAAAAACAATTGTTGCATAATGACCTGTCCTTCCGAAGAACGAGGCCACCATCTTTTTTCCCACGCTTCGACCTCGGAAGGGAACACCCAGACAGCAGACTGTTTCTTAGTTTCAGGATCATAACAATAAATCCAGCTTTTGTCACCTGTAAGTACGTCGTACACAGCATTTGAGTCACCTCCATCTTTAAACCATTTCACAACACCAATCAACACAACAGTTTTTGGACGTCTGTCAAATTATGAGGTATCCAATGGGCACAAAGCTTCCTTACCACTAAATGTCCATGAAGGATTTTGTGCACTTGACTTATACCGATGCCTAAGCTTGTCCAAATCTGCTGATAAGTCACTTCCTTTGTCAGTCTCTAACATACGCTGCACAACACTTGATGTTATCGTCAGTCGCCGCCATAGACCGTCGCCGTAGGCCGTCTCTCACGCAGATCATCGGTGAGATTAGTGCGGCCACATTTAGACTCATTAAACCAGTTGTAAACAGTGGCACGAGATGGGGCTTCATAGTGAAAGGCCAATCGAAGTCTATCATAACTTTCTTGTTGACTTAAATGTTGAAAGTCATAAAAAATCATTGTATGAAAATTTTCTAGCTTTAAATTTATGCTGATGTGACACAGACGATTTTCAATTTGCCGCCAAATCGTAAACAAATGACAAATTAATAAAATACATACACACTAATATTGGCAGAGTTCCATTTTCAAAATTTGTACTTATTTTTTTATTATATTGTTTACAAGTGGTAAGTTTACAAGTTCACTTCACTTCTTACAAGTGGCCAGTTCAAAAACTTTCAGGGTCGCCATCGTAGCATGTGTGTAGCTCTTATGTAAAATATTCTTACATTTTATTTGTTTCAGACTCAATTCAAAGTTTGATCTTCAGGGAGATTATGAGCCATCAGATTCTGAAAATGAATACTCAGCCAAAGAGAAAAAACTTATGGACAAGTTGCAAAAAAGAAAACATGATGAATCGGGAAGCGAAGAAGAAATGTTTGCATTTTCAGAGTCAGAAGAGGAAGATAACAATAAAAATGACTTAGGTATTGCAGATAGTGATGTTGAGGGCCAAGAAAATTCTGATGGTGACTTACCTGATGCAAAAGCATGGGGTAAAAAGAAAAGATCTTATTATTCTACTGATTATGTAGATGAAGATTATGGTGGTTTTGGTGATGATGAAGAAGATGCTCTAATGGAAGAGCAGGAAGCGAAAAATATTCAGAAAAGACTAATTGAACAACTTGGAGAAGAAGATTTCTCAATGGAATTTTTCCATTCACAGATTACAGTAAGTGATATAAAGGAAACCGTAGTAAAAAGTGATTTAAGTCAAATGTCAAAAAAGCAAAAACTGCAAATACTTGAAAAGGAAAGTCCAGAGTTTGCAGGTCTTATTGATGATTTTAAGACTAAATTAACTGTTGCAAAAGATGATTTGCATCCTGTTTTAGAACTTGTAAAAGGGGGAAAACTCCCTAAATGTCCAGCATCTAAATTTATAAAAACTAATTATGACCTTATTTTAAACTACTGCACTAATATCAGTTTTTATTTGCTTCTAAAGAGTCAAAGAATAAATATTCAGAATCATCCTGTCATTAAAAGACTATATCAGTACAGACAAATGCTTAATAAAATGGAACCTATTTATTTAGAGGTGATAAAACCTCAAATAGATAAAATATTACTGGCAGTTAAAAATAATTTAGAGCTTACTGTAACGAAAGACAAAAATAAAGAAGGCAAGAAAAGGAAAACAGACAGACAGTCATTTGAACATGTACCTAAGAAACTTAAATTGATAAATGCGTTAGAAAAGGATGATGGTGAAGACACTGGTGTATCAGATGACGATGATACTGCAGAGGATCAACTAACTGATGAGTTCTTAAAACCATATTCTTCCAAAAGTGTGCAAAGAAATATTAATGAATCAGAGGAGAGTGGCTTTTCAGACAATGATGTAGTGGAGAATGATGATAACAAACCGTCCACCTCCTCTACAGAGGTCATTACTGATGACCTGGGTGAAAAACGTGAAATAACATACCAAATTGCTAAAAACAAAGGCCTTACCCCCCATAGAAAGAAGGAACAAAGAAATCCAAGAGTAAAACATAAATTAAAGTACCGTAAAGCAAAGATCAGAAGGAAGGGTGCAATTCGAGAGCCAAGATCAGAAATAGCAAGATATGGTGGTGAACCTTCAGGAATAAAAGCAAATGTTAAAAAGAGTATAAAAATTAAGTAGCAGTAAACACATGAATTAATTTATAGTAATGAAAACACATTATGTATGTAATAAATTGATTTATTCTGAAAATAAACTGGTCAATGTAAACTGTCTTTTTAATGTTGCCACCTGTAACAATGAAACATTCATATATGAATATAAGTTACTTTTATATTAAATAACTCAGTTTTAAATGTACCTACAATTTGAATACAAAGATATTATGCAAAATAATAATAAGCAGCATGTGTTAAAAAAACAGTAGTTTTACTTACAATTTTAATACTTTATCTTTTCCACCTGAAGCTACATAACCTCCATCAGGAGACCAATCTACAGCAAATACTTCATCAGCATGTCCAGGTAAATCAAGCTCTAGCTTTTTTGTTTTCATGCTCCAAACTAAAATATTTGATATGTGTAAATTTCCACCAGTTTTAATAAATATATATATTTTACAGCTAATGAAATTAAATTTAGCCAACTTAGGTTTAGTTTTTTTTTGGCAACGCTCGTACCATGAATAAATCAAACTTAACGCAAACAAGACAACCTAAGTTTAGCCAGCTAATCTTAAGTTTACTATTTACACTAAAATTAACCGCAACATAATATACCGTACGGGTTATTTCGTTTATCCGCTCTGGGGTGTATACTCGGAAACGCGTGTTCATCTATCCACCCCAGACAGGGTGGATAATCGGAACTTGTTCTTCCGACTTTATACCACAAGTACAGTTCAACACATAGGTACCTACACTTTAATTACTAATAACTACTAACTTATTAAAAAAAATTACGTATTGCCGCTACCGATACGTATTGCATTTAAATCAAATTAAACTTTCTCGCTTTAAATAATATTATTTCATAATTTTATAAATTCTGGCAATTACCATCATTCATTTTATTATTGAGTAAACTTAATTTGCCATCCTAGATAAATTCGTCACTTTAAATGTACATTTTTCTAAATATCTTTGCTACAACTACAACGGATATGTTAGCGAAAAACTGGGCGCTTTTTGTTGCAAGCATTCCAAAAACGTTACTTTTATCTTTAGCCTCATTTTGAATTATATTATGCCAAGATTCTATTGAATCTGTAATTCTGTGAGGTACTCATTTTATTTCAGCGTTGACCTTTCGAACAAGAAGTATGTATATAGTTTTATAGGTAATGTCTACTAAGCATCTTGGGCTAGTTTTATCATGTTTCTATTAACGACTGTACACAGCCGATGGAGGAAATCGGAAGAAAAATAACATATACGAATTCCGATTTCTTGTGTGGATAGATAAACACGCATTTCCGAGTATCCACCTTAGGACGGATTTTTTAGGGTGTATAAATGGAATAACTTACCATCAGGTGAGCTATATGCTCGTTTTCTCCCTCTTCTATAAAAAAATAACCCTTCCGTACATATTAGTGACCAGATATACTTCTATTTTTGACGCCAAATAGCAGTAAATGCACTGCCTGTTCCTGTCCACTATGTGTTGCGTCTGAAGGGTATAGAGAGCCAGTACGGTTATTAGGTGTGAGGCGTTCCATGTTACTCCTTAAAGACAATGCATCTGTAGTTTTCTTTGTTTAAAGTTGGTTACAGGTCATGGAATGCAGTACCACTTACCATCAGGTAGACTGTAGTTTCAATGTCACTTTAATTTTATATTAAAAAAAAAGGAAACATAATTTTGAAATGACATTTAAGATATCACCTTTTAAAGTAGAATCAGCACTAGAGCTAAGTAGAAGTCTTGAGTCTGCTGACCACGCTACCATATAAACTGCTTGCACGTGTCCTCGGAGTGTGGTAATAAATTTGCCTGAAGCTGCTTCCCACAGCTTGACTGATTTATCAAATGATGCTGATGCTATAATTCTGGAAAACGGAACTTGTATTAAACAATTCACCGTACACAGTACAGAGCGATAACAAAGTAAAACGTAATAATAGCATAAACTTTTGGTGAAAGACATAAAAAAGTGAATTTCTGTAAGGAATAGAACTGATTCGGATTACAGAGTAATTAGTTAAAGAAAAGTTATAAAAAAAAAAAACAAATCTATGGGGCTAAATAAAGAATGATTAGTAATTACAAATAGTGATTTATAGAATTTTTGTCTGATTCACCATTCAAGCAAAAACTACGGACGGATTTCAATGTTCTTGAAAAAAAGCTTGATAAACGTAGTATTTTGATGTTTATTTTATTTTAATTTTATAGCTTGTATCAGAATAAATAATACATTTTATAAAAATCCTGGAGATGTTTAAAAATTTTATAAGCATATTAACACACCTTTGAAAAGCTATATCTATTAAACATAAAAAGGAACCATGTCAGTTTTTATACTGTACGTGCATATCATCAGTTGATGCATAAATAAACTATTAATTTTTAAATTATCCGACACTATTCTGATGATATCCCGGACGTTAGTCTAAACAAGATTAGAATGCCATTCCAGCAACTTAAAAACTTAAACGACAAGGCCTCGGCAGTACTTAAAGTCTTATAAGCAGAAGTGTGGTGGTCTTTTTCTTCACAACAACAACGTTCTGTTGTAGAACTATACAACGAATTCCCTTCAGAGCCGCGTCCACGAGCCATTTTAAGAGTCTTTACAAATCGTCTCCCACGTAGACACGACGACTTCCAGTTTCCCGAACAAGCCGGTGTCTGAAGTCTTCAGCGACGACTTCCAGTCTCCCGAACAAGCCGTTGTCTGGAGTCTTTAGTACCATAGATCGCATACTTAACGTTCTTCAAATTGTTCACAAGACTGAAATTTAGGCGGTGCTATAGTCCCTTCATCTGTGCCAAATTGACTGTCGGTATATCGAAATGCTGAAATGTTTGTACAGTGGGGCTATGATGGCTATCCTAGTACAATCCCAGATTACAAAACCTATCCTATGACGGCTCCGTGGCGCAGTGACTTAGGAATGAGTTACAGCGCTAAGGGCCGCGGGTTCGAATAGTGTGGAGGTAATGTTTAAAAAAAATCTAACTTCAGAGAGATGTAAGACAGGGTGACATTGTATTTCCAAAACTCTTCACCCCTACGTTGGAAGACGTTTTCAAACTACTGGACTAGAAATAATACGGTATTAACGTCAATGACGAGTACATCACTCACCTTCGATTTGCCGACGATATAGTCTGTATAGCAGAATCAGTACCTAATCACTATGTTCAATCACCTTAATAATGTCTAAGTTCTAGGAATTGTTGGGAGCACTACGCTCAAAGTTGTCGACGAGTATGTTTACATAGGACAAATAGTTCGACTAGGTAAGTCCAACTTCGATCAAGAGGTTGAATACTATCGTACATATTTTTTAGTTTTCCTTTTTACTCTCTATAAAGAATTAATCTCGAAAATTCTAATTATAAACTTCATGTCCGTGTTAGGTCTAGGTAACTGCAAGTTATAAATATGTTAAATTACAATCATATGTGAAGTAGTCTCCGAAAATAATGTTTGTTTGCGGCGGATAAATCAGACACTACCCAGAGTTCTTTTTTATATATCGGAATAACAGACATCGATGTGATCCCAAAGAGCTCAGTTTTGACATGGAGCAATAATGATGTTGGTAAAGCGAAGTCTACGCAAGCATAGCCGCGTGTAAAGCTAGTATGTATACAATTTTTTAGTAATATAAAATCATTGGATTGACATTAGTTAAGTTTTTAACAGAAAAGCGGTTGTTTAAAGCGTTTATGCCTGAATTATATTCAGACGATGCGTCTCATGTAACTCTCTCTCGTTGAAAAGCCTTCAACAGAGTGGATCACGTTATCCTGCTGCACAAATTACAGGCATTAGGTATCCACGGAGACTTGCACCGCAGGATATAATCATATATATCTAATAGAAGACAAGCAACAATTGTTCGCGGGTACAGATCAGACTTTATAACTATAAAATCTGGAGTACCACAGGGTTCTCATCTAAGCCCACTTCTTTACAATGAGACATTAGACATTTCAAATTTCTTTTGTTTGCTCACGATGAAAAAATTTACTGTAATGTAAGAGAAATTGAAGATTGTACACTTTTTCATAATGTCTTTGACACCCTGGCAAAATATTGTAACATTAATAGAATAAGTATCAATGTAATTTTATTTAAAAGCGAAGAAGAAATATGGGAACTGTGTATGGTCCCCATAGTACGCTAAGCATATTGATGCCATTGAATCCATCCAGAGAAAATTCATTAAATGCTTAAATTTCAAAATGAATCAAAATTGCATTACCTACGAAGATAGCTGTCATTTTTACGTAATTCTATCATTAAAAGAACGGCGTGAGTTGCTCGGTATGTTATTTTTGCATAGGTTGCTCGCAAGTCAAATAGATTATCTGAAGCTGCTATCGATGATATCGCTTAACGTACCTTCAAAGCACACTCGTCACACAAATAAACATTTATTCCACGTACCTGTCTCGTATCCGATAATTATCAAACTCAATTCTGTCTAGGATACTATATAATTACAACACCAAATTTTTTGATATAGATCCCTTATCTACAAACGTACATACTTCCAAACACACACACACACACACACACACACACGTGAGCGCGCACAAGCACGCATTATTTTTACCTTCTGGAAAATAATATGATGTTTTGTGTAAGTGGAATAAAAGCTATCCTCGAAAGTATTTGTAAAATATAACTAGATAGGCAAAGTTTCCGAATATCCAAAAAATGCATATAAAAACAATTCATGCTACAGCGTTTGTGTAAAACTAAAAATAGGCTACGATCGTTAGTGAATGAAAGTAGTAAGGGCGAGCGAGACGCATGCACATCCTTCGTTATGTAGGCGCCAAGCGGCCGAAACATCGTTCCAGCCAACATTTTTAGAATCAGCTGACGCGCCTTACGTTACCAAAAAATATTTTTCTCTTATAAGTATTTTTGATATTTGGCACAAGGCACTTTTGATTTATTTTTGATTTTGACTTAATTGGTTCAATGTAAGTAGACCTCCCAGTACTAGTTACTGCCTATTAATGCAAGATCAGCATATACTGGTTATTAGGAAAAAAAAACTTGGTCGATAAAATAAATATTTAACATAGCAGTATTTCTCATTGCCACTCTTTCATTAATTATGGCGTCGGGTGATAAACAGTTTCTAATAATAATTTTTATGCCTTCCTCATACTGCAACATTTTGACGTATTTAAAAGATCGAAATCAACTTATTTACAAACTACACTGATTGATATTTACACAATTATACTACATTATTGTTATGTAAAAATAAAAATTACCTTTTTGGGGATATCGCAGTAATTGTTCAAAATTTTAAAATGTAAATTATTTGTTAAACTTCGAAGCGTGTCTCTATAACTTTTTCGTACATTAAATTCGCCTATTATAAGCTGATTTAAATCACTAATACCTTGTGCTTCTTCTGTGTATACTACAGCCAGTTTACAGGTCAACCGCGACCTATCCACTTATCACCGAATTGTCTCGTCATTGTTAGACACTCGACAAAAGAGTATTGCTACATGTTTACGATACACACGCGGAAATAAAAACAATACGATGGCGACGCGACGTTACGCTTCAGCTAACCAGAATTAACTCAAGAGAGTTGAAAGTCCGTGGCCACAGGCGGCTTTGCCTTTGAGTCTGTGACTCTGCTTATTTGCTTATTGTTTTATTGCCACTCGTCATGTAGGGTGGGTATGATTTGAATTTCGATAGATTTTAATTGATTTATTTCAGAATTTTTGTTTTATTTTTTTTATAAAATATCAGTGCCATAGGATTACACTCCGCTCAACTGTTACACCCTATTTTATTCCAGACGGTAAAAATAGTCATCCAGTATATATTTTAAATTACCCTTTTAAGTCATGATTTGGAAGAAAGCTGTAATTAGCTTTAAGACTAAGTAATGGTTGTAAAATATTATTGTAATCACCCGTAGTTTACTGACAAATCTATATACATATAAAAGAGGATGTTTGTAAATAAGAAATCGTTCAATCAATAAAAATTTATATATATAAACAAAAAAAAATTAGAAACAAACAAAATTAAAACTTTTGATTCTATTTGTTTTTTTTTTTAATTAAGCGCGGCAATTATTAAATTAGAT
>DWHP01001597.1:0-15817 GCA_018247895.1 Parnassius honrathi | reverse complement strand
TGGGTCTCCGGTTCTCTACACTCACCATACGAAATACAGCAGCATTAAGCTACTATTTCACGCTGGTATTCTGTGAGCGCGTGGTCCCTCCTCGGACGAGCCGACCCATTCGTGCTACAACTATACTTCTAATATAACTGCAGCATGGCTCTACCACGTATAAAATTAGTTAGCAATTGCTTAGCAATGAGTTACGATGCTGAGGGCCTCGGTTTCGGATTCCGCTCGTAACAAGTATTTGTAGAAAAAAGAAAGAAAAAAGGAGAAGAATGCGTTTATTCCAATTTATACATGTAGCGCAAAATATGTAAATATGTAAATGAAAAATACTAAAATTAAGTAATTATCAAAAATTAAATGAAACTAATTTTTACGGATTTTATCGCGTTTAATTTAATTTTTACATTCCCGACGTTTTTTTCTTCATAGAATGAGTGTGCAAACGAGCACACTGTCCACCTGATGATGAGTGGTTCCTGTGGCCCACAGACACCTATTTAACCTCGATTTAAATTTAAAACGCAGATGCGCTGTCACCTCTGATTACTAAGATGGAATGCCTCGATTCCAGTAAAAACGGGTTTCCGGTACTCTAAACTCACCATACGATATACAGCAGCATTAAGCTACTATTTTACGCTAGTATTCTGTGAGAGCGTGGTCCTTCTCCGGTCGAACCGACCCATTCCTGATAAACCATAATATAGCTGCAGTGTGGCTCTACCACGTAAAAATGTCATAATTACACGTTCCGATGGTGCTTTACAGCATTCTTAGTCACGAATGCTTTACAGCACCCATGGTCACGGCAGGGACTGAGGTGTTTGACGTTTTTTATTTTATAAAAAAATACTACACACATTACAGGTTGACACATATTGACGTTTCGGATACTTTACAGTACATTTCAGTTTAGATGGGAAAAAGAAATAAATTTCAAAAGCTGAAGGTAGCCGGCCTAACACGACATCGGATCGTGTCATTATGACATTTTTACGTGGTAGAGCCACGCTACAGCTACATTATTGTTATAGCACGAATGAGTCGGCTCGACCTAGGAAGGATCACGCTCTCACAGAATATCAGCGTAAAATGTTAAAGAAACATCTCGCCCCTCCTCCCCCATGTGACTATGGGTGCTGTAATAAAACACCCGAAACGTCGGGAGTTATAACATCATATAAAATGCGATAAAATAAGTAAAATTAGGTTCATATACTGATTGTTATTCGTTTATAAATGCCGGCAGTCACCATTAGGTGGACTGTGTGTTCGTTTGTCCGTACGTCTACAAAAAATACTTACGCCATATTACAAGCACACTGATGAATCTACTAACATACGTGTAAAACATCCCGAAACAAAATTTCCTTTGGTAGGTCATTACCCCAAAGGTTCTGACACTTCATCATGTAATTACTGGCTATACGAAACCTTATCTCCTTTTACAGTCATATTTTAGTCATCCCTCGGACCCGATATAACACTTGTACTTACACTTAAGTACAAGTGCTATATCGGAGTAAGTGGCGAGATGGTGCGAGCAAATGAATAAACGGGAAATCTAAATCCGAGAAAAAATCATGGCAACGCCTATTGAAGACTAAAACAGCCTTTAATATAGTCTATATACGTCCTTTAGCTGGGCACAGGCTTCCTCTCATTTGTGCTATTTTTATATAAAAGGGAGCAAACGAGCATGCGGCTCATCTGATGGTAAGTGACTACAACCGCTCATGAACAACTACAACACCAGAGGAATTAAGGTGCGTTATCGGCTTTTAGAAAAAGTAGTAAGCTCGTTTCTTGAAGTCACGGGTGGTAAACAATTCCACAAGGAAGTCTTGCAAGAAAGAACGCTCCTAGTAAATCGCATAAAAATACTTACCACGTCAACCGCCAAACATCCAGTTGATGTAGATATCTTTATACGTGGAAGAGCAACGCTGTAGCTATATTATGGTTGTAACATGAATGGGTCGGCTTGACCGGGGAAGGTCCACGCTCTCATAGAATACTCATACTAATACTAATAGCAGCTCAATAGCAGCTAATTTCAATTACATTTTATTGTAACTATATACATAAGCAATATTAAATTTATTGTAATGATTTGATTAAATTTTTTAATTAATTTAAATTTAATATGATTTTATAGATTTTCAATTTACTCCTTTTAAATTCTATTTTTAATAACAATAATAATATGTTCGACAAGTGTCGCTAATATGAGGCACCGATAAAATAACAGCGCTGTGACCTTGGCAGCACTCCTCAAACATCGTTTTTGTTTCGGCAATCCGATGTATTTGTGTATATTGCTTGTTTTAATAATATTAGGCATAGCGTTGTATGTGATGAATAAATCGTCCGTTCATTCGGTATAATAGTATCAAGGTAATATACGAAATAGTTTCCTTAGTGGCCCAATTCATAAACAAAAACGTAACATACTCGTAAACTAGTTCTTGTGAATGGCGTTTCGTGCTTTAAAAGTTAAATTACTTCAAACACAACTACACTCTGTTTAAAGCATCAATCCTCGAATACTTGAACGAACTATTCCTTCTGTTATAACAAACAAAGATCATGATATTCTAGATGTCTTGTGAACGTAGTATTAAAAAGTTAAAGTGACCGCCTATATACGTTAAACTGCTGGACTCAGGCCTCCTCTCATTTCTGAGAGGGCATTAGGGCAAGGAAATATCCGTGGCGCCGCCCCAATGCGTAGGCGAACTTCAAATGTCTTCGAAATATTTTTTTCTTATTTCTCAGACACGCAGTTTTCCTCATGATGTTTTCATCTACCGCCGAGCACGTGGTAAATCAGCATTTAAAATTGTAATTAAAAATTTTATTGGTGCCGGCGCGGATCGAATCTGGTTTCTCGCCTGCTGTGAAATTTACAGCGAGCGTTTAGCCCCTGAGCTACCACGGCTCTGTTGACGACGTCTGTGTTTGTCTTGTGAAATTAGTAGGTCATTTTGTAAAAGGGTTAAAACAGGCATGCGACTCATCTGATAGCAAGCTCATTAACATATCCAACACTAAGGGAATTGTAGGTTCATTGTCGGTTCATTGTCGGTTCATTGTAGGTTTTTTAAAATGAAAGGCTTTTTTCTTGTAATACAGTGAAATATATTTATTTTATAGAATTGGTCGTTACTTTGCGGAAATACATTATTTAACATAAATGTTAAAATCTAATTACCTAAGATCTGCGTAATAAAATAAAATGATATATATCTTACCTACTTTATAGAGAACCCCCCGACCTCCCTCGATTCTTCTTACACTATCTCCGTCACCACTAACACTAGCACCACTAATCCCAACACAACTACACCAAGAAGAACACACCACTGCCTACAATTTTTATGGAGTGGCTTAGCAATGAGTTGCAGCGCTAAGGACCGCGGGTTCGAGTCCTGCACGGAACAGGTATTTTTCCTTTGTATGGCCTTAAAATAATTGTTCAGAGTCTGAATGTTTACTTTGTCCTTGTGAAATTTATGTATGTAAACTGCCTCCACAATACAGGAGAAAATATACATTTGGAGGTAACGATTAAAAAAATACGGTTGATCCTCCGAGCCATTCCTGCAGCTTCCCGCTAATTTCAAATGCTTTAAATTTCCGAAAATTTTCCAGTTATTTTGAAAAAACACTTTTACGAGATTTTTTCGACTACTATCACTCGAACGAATCTACTGATTCTGAAGCGGTTTACGGAAATCAACGTCGTTTTATGAGTAGAAGAGCTGATTAGATTATAGAATTGATTGAAACAAGTCTATCGCCTAATCTATCGTGCTTATTCGGTCTAAATTCACAAAAATCTAAGTTTAACGGGGTCCTTTTCAGATGCCACAAACCGCTTTTCAATTAGACACCCCGATACAAAATTAAGAGATATTTACATGTTTACATAGATACACACACAGCCCGAATAGCTTCCTACGACTACGAAACGTCGAGATCTAATAATAACTCGATTTTTGAAAACCGGGATGAAATCAAGAACTTCGTGATTTTTTTTGAAAATTATTGATTTTCATAGCGGGTAGTTGAAAATTATGTGCTTGTTGCTTCAGGTTAGAATTCGAAACGTTTTAAATTAAGGGGCCGCAACAAAACAACACAAATGACATTTCCAGTACGGAACATATTTCGTAGCGCCCTGCTGCTCGCCCATCAGTAATGTGGAAGAGTTTGTCTTCAAGCCCCACGCGAACTTAAAGCTACACAGTGACAGTTCTCCAGTTCGCTGCTTTAGCAATTTGAACTTTATTTGTACACTACTTAATAACCATTTCTTTTCACTTTTAACGGGAAACGTGTTTTCTCCAAACTTCCCTTGCAGTTTACGACTCTATTAATTAGAGCGGATAGTGGATGGTAGAGGTAAGGGTGGGGACGACAACTTTGGCGTTATTGAATATAATAAAACTATTTTACGGAGAGGCAACGCTCGGAAAATAAATATGCTAGATAACATTATCATAACCGGGACAATTAAAAAGGACTCATTTTGAATGTTCTTTATTATCTTGTATATGCTTTAAATTGACTCATACTCTTATTAACCGATTTAGAAAAGAAGGAGGGACTGAGTTCGATTGTATGTTTCTTATGTGTATTACCTCAGAACTTTTTTCTAGATGAAACGATTTTGATGATTCTTTTTTATTTGAAAGCTGGTGCTTCTCGTGTAATCTTATATAAATTTGAATTTGAAGATATGACCAGTAATCTAAGTTATCCTTAATAATGAGTATTAAATTGACTTCAAATATGTTTATGATTTTCTCTTTTATTTATATTGAAGTCGGTTGTACAAAATTTTTATTTTTACCACTTGAAAGCTATAATGCTTAAATAAAGTAGAGAATAATAGTAGTTTGACGCAGTAATGGTAGATATTTAGGAAAACCCTTACCGTCGCCGTTACATCCTACTAAAGTCCACTGTTGAACATTAGACTCCCCCATAGATAGATATAGGGGATATTTGCCATAGTTGTCACGCTTGGTAGGCGGCTAGGCAACCGCAGTTCTTCTTTAAGTTGCTTTTAGGAAGACGCTGCTCTCTATCTCCCGGTCTGTTCCCCTCTGTCGCCTCTTATAACACCCATGGGATGATATGGGGAGGTGGATATCTGTACACTGCCAGCACACGGTTAGGTCAAGGTCGAGACTTATCAAATATTAACAAAATAGATCAAGCAGAGTAAATTTCCGGAGAACCACGACTGTTTTTTTTTTCTTGATTACTCTTTTTCTTTCTTTATTACTTGATTCTCTGAACGTCACGACGTGATCGGCCTACCGAGTGAAGAAGCTGGGTTGTTTTTTCGAATGCAAATGATCGCGACGCAAATTCAAAGTAACTTATTTAAGACCGATTAGTGGTTCGAAATTTGTTTTGGAACTCATTTCGTTTGTTGATTATACTGGAGTAATTATTGAAACGGTATTAATGTTTGTTAATTTTACAGCGTTTTTTTATAAAATTAGTGTAACCAACGAGCACATGGTTCACCTGATGGTAAGTGGATACTGTGGCCCATAGATATCTAAATTTATAACTGATTAAAAATAAAAATGCAGATGCGTTGTTTACGTATTGTGTAATTAAGCGAGTTCTCATTTATTGGGCTATCAGAACTCGGCTAATAGCTTTTGCGTTTAAATTTACTTAGTATTTCTGTGGTAGTTATTCCCACGGTGAGTGCTCTGAGGAATTGCTCGAATTAATCCCAGCCGCAAAATTTCATGAATGCAATACGCAGCAAACCTTACGATACCATCCACACTACCTGGATACTCGGCGGTCCATCGCTGTATGTTTCGTAAAAGAAGTTTGCACAACTTCCTTGTGGAATCAACTATCACCAGAGATTTTTGCAGACCGATACGACTTAGGTACCTCTAAGAAAAGAGCTTACTCCTTACTAAAAGGCCGGCAACGCACCTGCAATTCCCTTCGTGTTGCAGTTGTTCATGGGCAGCGGTAATCACTAACATCAGGTGAGCCGTATGCTGGTTTGCCCCCTCACCTATATAAAAAAGTTAACAGCGACATCTATTCTGTTCTCATCGTAGGTTTGATAAATTTTTTAGCTTCTCTAAACGTTACTTACTTACTTTTTTATCTAATTTGACTGTTTCATTGGTTTAGTGGCCGTAAGTTAGTGAGACTGCTGATTATGAGGTCCCCAGTTCTAATACTTGGTTGAGGTGGAATCAGTTAATAGGTTTTTCTGTTAAGAAATTCTTAACAGCAGCCTCAAGTCAGAAAGTTTTCGTTTTTCACCTCCTAGCCTCGGAAAGCACGTAAAGCACTTTGTTAGAACCAAACGTTTTGCTTCGCCTTTTGTATTGCGTACAGCAAACGAGTGGAATAATTTTCCGGTGTCTATCTCTCCCTCCGAATAAAGTCTGGGTGTCTTCAAAACAAAAGTGAATAGGATTTTACGCTAAGACAGCGCGATTTACCAGCTAGGGCTTCATCCACACGTACCACCAGGTGGGATTGTGTTCAAGCAATGGCTTATAGTAACTTTAAAAAAGCATGGATTCGTACAAAGAATATTTAAGTATACAATGACCTTATGATAACAAGCAAAATTTCTTCGTTTTCTTTAACTGCTAACATGCGATCGAACAGGCTCACGAACGACGTTACGAAGATTACCTGCAAAACTTTTCGTACAAACAAACGTGTAACAAGTTGAGTCAGCAATAGACTCCGACAGGTGGAACTGGGAGGGACAATGGAATGAATAATATCATTTAATCCATTCATTTATTATAGTATCATAGCCCTTCCCCGTAGATTGCCCGTTAGAACGGATATCTGCCAAAGCTTGTAAGACGACTTGGCAACCGCAGTTTTTTTTAAATGTTAATCGACACCCACGGGATGATATGGGAAAGTGGACTCACAAAAACATTTAAAATTTTATTAAGAAAAAATTGTTTAATGACGTTTAAATAAAACTAGTTTTTTACGGATTTTATCGCGTATATTAACGTATTTTACATTTCCGACACTTCGAACACTTCAATTTTTATCAGGAGATAGCCGTGGTTAACTATGACATTGGCACATCGAACACCTAGGTCGAACCCCCCCCCCCGTTTTCAAGGGTGCTATAAAGTGCTCTAAACGTCGAGAATATAAAATAACTTAATACGCGATAAAATCCGTAAAAATTAGGTTTATTTAAATGTGTGGTGTTCGCGTAAATATAATAAATCATTGTTTAAAAACGGATTAATTGTACTACTAAAGAATGTATTATGATTGATAATAACGCCTGGGATTGAGTTGATTGCTAGCATGCTGTGTCTGAATGTTTTATAATTATTGTACTTATAAAATATTGTAATGTAAATTAATGTTCAAAAGAAAATAGGACCCGCTAGGTTTCTTGGTTGATTTTTTCAGGACGGAGGCTTTTTTCCAAATCAGTGGTAAAACTGAAACGACATTCTATAGGTAGTGTATATTAAAAAAAGTCTATTTTATCCTTACACTAACACTGCCAACGAGGGAAAATATATATTAAATACAAGCTACTGTTCTCGATTATGCCTGGATAGGATCTATTAATGTGGAAATATTTAGATTCATATTATATACCTAGTGCAGCCATAAGTACTGTTACAAATGAAAATGCATTTTTTAATGAAGTAATGTAATATTACTAAAACTTATATGTACAAATTTATTAAAGTCTCAGCAAAAATAAAAACAATATCACAGTCACCGTGTTTAAGCGCTGAAAACAATTTGATAGACCGTAACAATGGAAACCGTAATAGGTGGCCGAACGACATGTGGGCTGTATTATTTTTTGCGTAAAATTAATTTAATGCGTTGCCTGACACGAAGAGAGATGAGCAGCTGCGGATTAAGAACTCGACGTCGTTATCGGTATCGTCTCGAACCCAAAGCCCGTGACAGGAATACGCTGCTACCCATATCCTGATTTGTTTCCCTTTGTCGCCTCTTACGATACGCGCGGCATGATATGGGGCAATGGATGTTCTTACATCGCCACTGGACGGTAATTGTAAAATACTAATCCTTTATCATTTCTGGATGAATGCTGATTCCATGGAGTGAAAACTCGTTTTGCGATGTGAAATAGTTTTTTTCCTTTTCTTTTTTTTCCTAAAAAAGCACTTTTTATATTCAATTTAATGAAAATATTGTTTGAAATGCGCCTAAGAGAAAACATTCAACAACAACGACGAAAAGAAACGAAAATATGAGACCATCTTTTTGAATAATTATGGATATTAAATTCCAACTATGCGTAAAGTAGCAACGAAAATATTAAAGAAGTTTGGTCAACCAAGAGCAGAACGTTTTAAGCAAATATTGGTTTAAGCGCTGGAGCGTTTTCCAAGGGAATAGGTAATATTACATTAATTATGAACGTTGAAGATTTATGAACTGTATTTAAGTATCAAAATGAATTTTGGAAGCTTATCACTAGTTATTTAAGTACTATTATCATGATATTTGGTAGGGAATACTATCGCCATCTTGTAAAATAGTCTTCAATTTTACATCATATTTCATCAGCAGTTTTCTTTAGTTCAAGCACTAAGGCTTCTCTAAGGTCTAATTGAAAGATTTTTAAATATTTCATATTATATATTGAATTTATTCTGATGGAATAAAACTAATTTTAAGATTATTTTTGCGCTTAATTCGCCGATTAAATTTATGTAATTTTTCTTTAATTTCACGTGCAGTATTCGAGTGAACATAACAAGTCATATAAAAACGACAGAATTTTCCGTTACAGTACTGGATAATTTAATTTTGAGATACATATTTTCTCATCTCTTAATAACAATAAAGGACATCTTTTATAAATTTTGCATGTAATTGCTATGTGTATCACTCATTTTATCTGAGAATTTCATATCATTCTAATGACATTGAATGAAATCGTAACACTCTTATTTAATTAATTTGAATTTGACATTTAATCTCTCAAGCGGCGTTTAAGCCGATGGGGCCTTATTTTCTAAATTTATAGACCCCACCAAAGAGTATAGTAATATTTAGAAGTGATCCCTACAAACCATAAATAAGAGTGCTCAAAACTTAGAGTATTAGAGTAAGGTATAGAGCGCGCGCATCGCTCATTGCCCATTATGGCAAGCGTAACCTCTATAGATATTCATACATAGAGCGGTTGAATAGTGATGCCCCGAGATTGATGCCCATGCATTATTATACTTAAGTTATTTATTTGAGTATGATGTGATAATAATAATTTTAACATTTCTTTCATAAATAATTTAAGCATTTTTGTTGTTATGGGAGACAGGAGCCTGAAATAGATTACCATATGCTATGGATCTGCTAGCTCCCCTCTTGGCTTTATTACAATTCGATTAGATTAGGATTAGGATTAGGCAGTATTTTTTTTCTAAAGATAAAGGTAGCTCGAAAATACAATTTTCCAACATGATTCTTGGGTAAAATTGTTTAAGTTTATTCGGTAGACTTGTGAGATTATTGGGATTATATATACTTTGAACTAAAATCCAACAAAACGCAGGTAGGTGCTGCTTATTATCGCGAACATGTTAAATGAATATTTTTTAGTTATTTCAAATTTTCACGTTAAATACGGTTATTTTTGAAGTCTTTCAGTTTCGTGCACTAAACCAGTTTTTTAATACTTTTAACGCTTTCTTAACAATCATTTTACGATAGGCCTTGTAAGTCAAATGTATATCACTAACTAACGCAATGGCAAGTCAAAATTTGTCACGCGTTTTCCGGCTATCAGGTAGTCATTAGAATATATAAAGAAAAGATATAGAATCATTAATGTCTTTTTGTAACGAAAGCCTCTTGACTTGAAGAGATATGGTGTTAAAATAACCGGGAAGGAATCCGTAAGTATTAGATTTGTACAATCTGCAGATCTAATGATATTGTAAATTACGGAAATCGTTTTATTTAATGGCTTCATTACAATTTTACGCAACTCAGTAGTTCGCGCTCTGTTTAAAAAATTAACGCAATTCATCTTTATACGTGACAACTTTCACGTACTTTTCACATTGTATAAAATACCTGTCTCTTTTTTGCCGACTCTACCACCCCGTGCACTACGGAAATTGTAAAGTAAAATTGGGTAGTCATTTTATAAATTGCATTCGCCGCGGCTCCGGGTGAGTGATATTAAATTTGTGAATATTCGCAACATTTAATACGGCCTGCGAATCATCTGAGATTACATAAAAACATCCGTATTGACACGGGGGTAATCTTTTAGAAAATTTATTTTAATGTTTAAATTATTTATAAATTTTATATTTTCTGGACAATTTTCCGGAAATAGAATTCGGAATTTAATAAATTTAATTTTGATACTATTAAAATTGATGGTATTTGCTTAAAATTTAAGTCTAAGCCACGCAGAAATAAATATGTGAGTAAAGACAAATACCTATTTCGTTTAGGAATAAATTAACTTAATACTAGAAACAGAAATAAACTTTTACACCATTGTTTAGTTTAAGGAAAACTTACAATTCATTTATGGCGTAAAACATTCGAGTTTACAATAAAATACCCGATTCAATGATTGATTTGTCTTTACAAAAATTTAAAAAGTATGTAAAAACACTTGAATTAGAAAAGTATATACAATTGCCAATAACATTAAGAATAAATTCCACAGAGTATATTTTCAACAAATGTTATTTTATTACTGTATCTTTATAATAGCTCTTCAATTAATCTTGACATTAATTGAAGAGCTATTATTTGTTAAACTGATTTGTTTTCTTGTAATTCACTAATTCATGGAAGCTTGTAATTGAGCCTACGTTAATAAAAAAATATTTAAAAAAGAAACTACACACAAATTATTTCAAATTTGTTAAATAAAAAATCAGTCTTACCAATAAACACCTAATTTTATAACATTAAAAGAAAAATCTTAACAAACAGCAAATGCAAATGACAAAGGAAATCAATGACTATATTTGTATTAAGATTGCCCTTAGGATCATCATCAGGTCATCACCGACAGTACAAATCGTTACCGTCACAACCTGTTGAAGTCCACAGCTGATCATAGGCCTCCCCCATAGATTTCCTCATAGGTGGATATTTTCCACAGTTCAAACGGGTTGGCAACCGCAGTTTTATTGGAGCGGAGCTCCCATGGCGCAAGGAAACGATTCTTTGAAATCTATCTCCTCCTTAACCAGTAGGTCAATTTACATATTTTTTCGGTAATATTTGTAGCTTAACGCAGACAAGGTGTGTAAATAATAAAAATCCGAATTTGGATTCGAACTTCTTTTTCTTTTACTATCTAAACAATTCGCTAATAAATTAACGAATTTATTAAATGAGCTGATTAATTTGAATTGATTAGATGAGCTGACTAATTTACATCTGCACAATGTAAATTAGTCATTTAATTTCCATTTGATTGAATCTTTTGTTGAAATAAAGATAGTTATGATTTTAGACTTTTACTCCGCTCCGTTTATGATGCCAGCAAAAGGTTTTACCATTGCATCTGCATCGGCCGTAACGAGTTTAGTCGTTATCAGGAAGACGCTGCTGCCCGAATCCTCTGGTCTGCTTTCCCCGTCGCCTCTTGCGACACCCGCGGCATGATACGAGGTGGTGTATGTTCTTATACCTCCGCTACACGGTACATTACAAAAGAAATTACGAAATGAAGTCTAACCTTATGCTTCGGATTTAATCACGTTGCAGGGATCAACAGAAACTTCCCTTAATCTCAATAATACAATTTTAGTTTCAAAGTTCTCAAACTTACTCTCGCATAGATCGTACGGGGACCGTGTTCCGAGGTTCTGCAGAATTGAGATCGATTTTGTAAAGATCGCCTAACAGTTTATTTTGTATGCAAATTGTTTTATGTGAACTATAAATTCAAATTAAAACAATAAATAAAACATAAGAAGTTATGAAACCGAAATCAAATTTGCACACCGTATGCAGTTTGGTCTAACTTGAGAGATAGGATAGATTTTTTGCCCATGAGTGATCCACTTTTTTTTTGCGAATTTAAGAATTTTTAATACGACATGACAAAAGGGTCATCGAAAAGGGCAGAACAACGTCTGCCGGGCAAGCTAGTATAATAAATAGAAGACTTAAAACATCGACTTTACAATGTGAAAGTATTTTATTCACTAGAGTTCGTTAATATTGAGTTTCACTTTTTTATTTCAATTCAATTTTTTTTCCTTTTGAGTGGACTACGTCGACCACAATCTCAATGTCGTGCAAATAGTTTATATTCAAAACTTCATACACTATCTGTTCACAATCGGCGTCATAGACTTATAACTTACGGTTATAGACTCGAATATATAAGTCTATGATTGGCGTAGATACAAAAACACGTACAATCGAATTGACGGTTAGTGAAGTCGTGTTCAGATAAAAGTAATGTTTAAACACAATAGTTTATTATCTATTCGCAAACCCATCCTTAGTTAACCGTGTAGTCGCGGTGAAGGAATATCCACTGCCCACATCGTGTCACGGATGTCGTCAGAGGCGACACAGGGAAACTAATCAGGAGATGGGCAGCAGGGTCTTTCCAATCTCTACACAGTATAAAACAAAGTTATTTCTTTAGCAAGCGAATTATTCCACTCCATTGCTGTTGCGAATTGATTTATGAATGAATAAATAAAAAGAAACTTAAGTTTTTTTTAGGTCTTTCCCCGGTTGAGCCGACCCATTGGTGCTACAACCACAATAGTTCCAACGTGGCTCTACCACGTATAAATTGATTGTGATTTGAAACAGAAACAGTTCAACTGGGTTTAAATTATATTTTACATCTAATTTTATGCATAAACTGCATAAATAGAACCATATATAAACTCTGAGATATACAACCACATACACACGGCATATAATATACATATACATACAAAAATATATAAAAATAAATGTAGCCATAGATTAGCCAATAAATTTTATAAAGACACAATAATAAACAATGTGTACTGCTCAAAGATGTTGGAAGAAACATTAAAGCGCTTAGCCCTTGAGCTACCAGTGCTATTATACTCGTAAACTATACTACGAGTATGTCGTATTGGATGGTAGAAAATGCCTTTAGGCAGTCCGCCCTTCGTTTTCTTATGTTTTATGGAATGCAATTGAATAAATATATAAATATTACCGATACCGTTAAACAAATTAAAGTCCATTCCGGAACATAGGCCTCCCCCATAGATTACCTCATAGGGGCATTTGCTATGGCTGCCACGCTTGGCAAGCGGTTTGGCAACTACAGTTATTTTAGCCGTTATTAGGAAGCCGCTGCCGCCCATCTCCTGATTTGTCTCCCTCTGTCGCCTCTTACGACATCCACGGGAAGATACACAGCACGATTAAATAAAAAAATTCAAACGAAGTTATATTAATTCAATTCTTCTGTAAACGAGTGTAGTGATGAATGAATATTATATGTAAACTATTTTAATACTACAATGGCTGATACTAACGCCTTAAATATGGCGGCAGCGCGAGAAATCACGAGTCATATTTGAAAAATTGCTCCTTAAGCATCGTATATTAAATTCGGCGTCAATTGAAATCAATAATGTTAAAAAACGTGAATCATACTGACACGGGTAAAATTAACTGAATACAATTAGAAAAAAAACCTTGTAATTTTCGTAAGACTTTATACTGGAAACGAAGTCTTCCATCTTAGTACTTGGGGGTTTTTTACTATAAATTTATACGTGGTAGAACCACGCTGCAGCTATATTATGGTTATAGAACGAGTAGGTCGACTCTACCGGGAAAGGACCATGCTCTCACAGAATACCAGCGTAAAATAGAACTTTAATACTGTTTTGTATGGTGAGTGTAGAGATCCGGAGACCCTTTTTTACTGGAAACGGGGCATTCCATCGTAGTCCTCAAGGGTGACAACGCATCTGCGTTTTGATTCTTAATCAAGGATAAATGTAGATGTCTATGGACCACAGCATCCACTTACCATCAAGTGGAATAAAAAACATTAGGGTATAATAATAGAGAATAGATGTAGATGTCTATGGGCCACAGCAAACGCATACTATCAGGTGGACTGTGTGCTCATTTGTAACGCTTGTGAGAGCGCGGTCCTTTCCCGATCGAGCCTACATATTTGTCTGATCCAGTTAATACGTAATTAATTTTATTGCAATTCTCCAATGCTATTAATTTACCTGCAACATTTCAACTTTTCAATCACATTTCTCAGAGGTTGAATTTTCCAAAATCCTTTCTTATTGTGTATCTACGTTGAGAAAGGTATATATAATATGCCAAATTACCGAGTCAACCGGGCGTATGGTTTTGAACATCTCGTTATGAGTGCGTCAGTGGTGTTTCGCTTATATAATATATTTTATATATATTATTAACAGATATTATCTTAATACCATATCGGGATAATATCAATTAATAATAGGTAGTTTTCATTATATTCCTCAGTTCACGGAACTCAAGTTTATTATTTGTTTACAACACTGTTTTGTCAGAACCATTATTTTAACGGAAATCGCAGAAATATTTTCCAGTGTCCTCTCGAAAGACCGGGCAGCGATACAAACACAAAGCACCGCACAGTGCAACATCTAACCGCATTTCTATTCTCGGCGCATTCGAAAAATATTTTGTTTTTTCTGCGGTTTTTGCGAAATTGAACGCCGCGTCCAGTGCACTGGGTGAAACGCTCATATATCAGACGGCGACTAAATTAGTGACAACACGTATAATCTGCACTTGAAACAATCATAATTGTTTACATGTGAGTTGTATCTTCAATTAGAAATAGAAAATTCGATGCACGCCTCACAGCGTGCGGGAGTGCTCCACTCTCGATATGTGGCCATATCTCAATTTCGCTACATAAAATCGTTCTTATACTGTTAGCTAGACGTCACATCCATATTATTATTAACGTTACAATGGCTACTCTATATTGAGTTATAAGATTATTTTATTTTCTAATTGATTTACTTTAGATTACATAACAAAAATGTAATTAAAAAATATATGGACTGCCGTCCGTTGGACTGTGCGTCGATAAGTCTACTCGCTTAATAGAAATGTAAACAATAGATTGAGATATGTACTGTTAAATAGGATTCCATGTATTCTAAGGAGAATCCCTGTTGATTTTTGTTGTTGAACTTTAACCGTTTAAAGGTTATTATTGAAATTTGATCAGATTGTCTGTTTTTTTTAGTTGTAAAAACTATCGTCACTATCCTCATCTCTTTTATTTTTAATTTTTAGAATGTAAGACTGGTTTTGTGGCTAGGATTGCACTATTGTCTACTGTGCAGTGACGAGCTACTGGTTTTACTAGCTTGTGTCTTTTCCTAGTCTTTACAAAGTAAATGTAACTTATTAAAAATATAATTACTTAAATTTTGCGTAAAATTTCATTTATGTAAATGTATTTAGGGGCCAAAGTTAAAATATTAATTTCCCTAAATTTTTGTCTTACGCTCTTCCGCAAAACAAAGATATTAAATTCAGTGTTAATCGTGTTTTCCTAAAGCAAAATATAGTATGGCAGTAGATATAATTTATTAGTCTAGCTTTTTCTACGCAAAACTTAGTACTTAATTTGAGTATCAAATAATATCTACCAGAAGTGAAAAAAGGGAAATCTTAAATTCTAACATAAAGCCCGTAACCAAAACAAAGCGGCCAAGGAATTTAAGCGTAAAGCTCACAATCATCAACGTCAGCGTCGAGATAT
>DWHP01001596.1:0-15820 GCA_018247895.1 Parnassius honrathi | reverse complement strand
CTAAAATCCTCTCAGAAATGAGGGGAGGCCTGTGCCCAGCAGTGGGACGTATATAGGCTGTAACTTTACTTTACTTTACTACATTTATTTTCGTTTCGTCTTTCTATTTCGCATTGAACAGTGTGGTGTCGCGACGATTATTTTTGTTGAGCGTATACAGGTTTTTTGTACATAATAAATAATAACAATAATGAATCCCGACAGTGTTTTTGCAGAAGTTCCGGATATTGCTGATGGAGTTAGGTAAGTAGAGATTTTATACAGAAAATAATAAATGCTTATGTATTTTTAGCAAGGACGCAACAGAACCTCTATTTACTATTATGCTAACCAAGTCATACGCGTTATAATTTCTCCATTATTGCGTGTTTAGCAAGTGTACGCGCCGTAACTGTAATAAATTTAAAAGCAAATTATATTTTAACCCGGCGCCAATGACGCTAGGTCATATCGACCCGAGGCGATTTTAACAGACTTAGATTTTTTTTGCTTCGGTCGTAAAGTCTGAAATTTTGTGTAACTGGAGATACAGCCTCCCTCTCCCCTGACCGTTGGTACTTTCAGTGCGACGCTGACTGCGCGGCGAGATATACGCGCGTCAAGTGAATACCGGTAAATATGACCCAGCGTCGTTGCTGGCGTAGTATTGTTGTAACTTACTTTCATTCGTTTATTTCGGGTTTTTAATGTTGTTCCACCTTGTTTTATTTCAGTTTTTTGTCAAAAATATTCTTAAGAAATAACGCTGAAAGACAAATACTTGATAATTTAGTACCAAATACAAGAACTTTTTCACTTTTTTGAAAAATGTAAAAAAATGTATTCGCTGGGAGAAAACTGCATGATTGATGAGATGCTAGACGCATTCAGAGGACGGTGCGTATTAAGGCAATATAAACTGTTTAAACCAGCAAAATACGGAATTAAAATATTTGCCTTAGTAGATTAAACAACATTTTCCGCGAAAAGCAACTAAAGCAACCATGGGGTATTTGTTTAACTCGATTAGTTACAAACCGTTTGATGTAGTAAATCGCCTTGTGTTGCCAATCTCCAATACACATGGTAGTATTATCTTTAATAATTGGTTCACAAGCTACGAAATAGTGTCTCATCTCCTAAGCGAACACAAACTGATTTTTGTAGGCAGCTTACGCAAAAATAAGAAACAAATCCTACTTCAATTTATCGCAACTCGCGGAAGAGCTAAACTCTTCAACTTTTGGATATCAAAAATATATAATTCTGGTCTCTTATATTCCGAAGAAAAATAAAGTTGTACTCTTGATGTCAAGTTTGCAACATGATTCCAGCATTAATGATTTTACTGGCGATAACCGAAATCCTGAAATAGTAACTAATTATAATGACACCAAGGGCGAAGTGGATGTAGCTGACCAACTTTGTGCTACTTACAATGTGAGCAGAAACTCAAATCGATGACCATTGACAATTTTCTACGCAATGTTGAATATATCGGGCATAAATGCTAATATAATATATCGGGTTAATACGAAACCCGTTCAAAAAGGCGTCGTTTCCTAAAAACTCTGGGACACACTTTGGTGCATGAGCATTTACAAATCCGAAAGACACAAGTGAATTTACATCGTCAATTGCGTAAAATAATCTCAGATTTCTTGGGAGAATCTACCGAGGAACCTCCCAATAAGGTTCCTGGAAGTCGTAAGAGACGTCAAGTATGTCCGTCCAAAAAGAATAAGAAAACATCTCATACATGTCATGCATTCCACATTTACATATGCCCAGATCATTTGATTCCGTATTGCAATAATTGTAGTAGTTCCATGTATGTTAATGAGGAAGTAGATGACTGATTCCTTCTTACTTTTATGATAAAAAGTTTGTAAGATCCCTTTTTTAGTACATAAAATTACGGATTACTATTATTAATTCGAAAAATTAACCAAAAATGAAGAAAAATATTCAAGTTATGTTTACAATGTTGATTTTGCATGTATTGTAAGAAAATCTAATAAAAAAATGATTTAAAGGTTATATTAGTATTATTTCTATTTTACTTCATATGCAAAGAACCCTTATTTTATAAACATTTATTTAGGTTCAGAATTACTTTAATTTCGTGAAAAATTATCGAAAAAAATCCGAGTGATGACCTGGTGTCATCGCCCGCGTTATTTTTTTATATCATTGGCGCCAGGTTAAATACATGTTTAAGCTTTTTTGAAAACGGGAACAAAAGATTGATAAGATTATTCCTCCGTATTTAAATATTTCATACTGTCCTACCTACGTTTTTACTTTCCGTCCTAATAAACTTTTTGGTAGAGAACGCAATTTGTAGCCCCAAACATAATTGAAAATCAATGTCATGGCATAATAAGCACGCGGTACTTTCGTCTCAACAAATTAACCTTGGTAAATTTGTACTCGTCTTCACATAGAGCTTCGCTGGGCGCTTAGACCTCGTCCGCCAGTCGCATTGAAATTCAGTCTTGTGTGAAAGGACTTTACTTGGGAACACTACTCAGCGGGCGCCGGCGCAGGCGGACAGGATAGACTTGCCTAATTATTAACCAACGTCCAGTTTTGGTTGCGTCTAGCATAGCCTTCGATTGTTTCTGGTATTTTCAATTTGTTAACGTAAGACAGGTTACTAAGGCAGGTCAGATATTTTACAAGCGATTTTGATATTGGGTTAATAGCCTATTTACATGACCGTGAACAGCGTAAGCAATTTTGAATGATGCTACTTATTCCTAATTGCCATGTGCACTTAATATTACAATTAACAATTTCATTGTAACCGGCGGGGATCGAACCTGGGTTACTCCAGTACTGTGAAATTTACAGCGAGCGCTTAGCCTTATTTTAATTGCTGATTTACCACATGTTCGGCGGTGAAGGTAAACGTCGTGTGGAAACCTCCATGTCAGCGAAATAAAAAAAAATATATTTCGAAGACATGCAATGTTCGCCAACATGATTGGGGAAGCGCGGCCAACATTTCCCTGTTCTAAAACTCTCTAAGAAATGAAAGCAGGCCTTTACCCAACAGTGTCCTGTGCACAACAGTCGCGGATTAAAAGAAACCATCTACCCACACACGCACACACACACATGAAATGCAGGCGTTAGAAGTGACTTGCTGGAGCCCATGGATTGCAGTAGTCACTTATTATCGGAGGAACCGTGAGTTCGTAACTAACTGTAACCGGATGCAGGATCCAAACAGAGCACGGACAGTAATTTTGTGTACACGTTTAGTGTTTAAATAGTATGATAAAAATACTATATAAACAAATTTAATTATATAAATAACCATTAGGGAAATAAATAAATGTCACTTTATTGCCACATTTAAAAAACATGTTTACTTATCAACTAAGTACTTAATCTTAGCTTAATTTAGGCGAACGGAGGTGACTCAGCTTTTGCTTACATGGAACTAAGATCCCATGAGGCGTTGGTTTTCAGGCACTGCTTCCTAAGACGTTACATGGGTGTCGTGAGAATTGCGAGTTCCCCAGCGACCTCTATCATTCACTCATCTTATATTGAAATTTAACATCTTATGGTTTTGGATTTTCATAATCATTTATTAACAATTCTTGCATTCGTGCGCGCGCGCGCGCGCGCGCGTGTGTGTGTGTGTGTGTGTGTGTGTGTGTGTGTGTGTGTATGCTCGCGTGTGCGTGTGAGTGTGTGTATGATTGTTCAGTTTATACTAGGGGTTATTTTTATAAGGGTAACATTATACTAAACTGTTAAAAAAAGTATCTTAAGTTTATGTATTTCCAGTAGGCATGTTTCAAATTTTTTGCAGCGATTTGTCGCTTCAGCAATGCTGATTTGTCTTTAACTTTGAGTCTTTCCGTTCTCAATTAATTTTGTCACAGAAAGAGGCAAGTCGTTCCATATTCTTGCTGCAACAAATTTGAAATATCCACCGTTTTGGCATACTTAACAGGTTTAATGAGTTCGTACGATAGCTTATATGTACAAAATTTACTTCTCGAATTATTGTGAAAATATCTATGATCCATAGGAGTTTGTGAAATAGGTACTCAGGCTTTTTCTCCACATTACAAGCATTACACTGTACAAGCATACTGAAGCTCCCTTCTAGCACTCATGTTAAGTAGCCTTTTTTATTTAAGTACGAGATAATGGATTCTCTTTTGGGCATATTAAAGCATATAACGAACACAGGCATTTTGAACTGTTTGTATTGCTCTCTCTGTGTTAAACTTTAGTCTTGGACCAAAGGTGGAACTGCAGTAATTGAATTGAGATAGCACCAGAGTATCACATAAAAGTATCCGTAAATCCTACTTAAGATAGGGTTTGATTTTGTAGAGCGTTTTCAGCTTGAAAAATGCTGTCCGGATTTTATTATTTAAGTCATCAATAAATTTTTGTTCTTCATCTAAAATCAAGCCGAGAATACGTGCAGAGGTTACTTGTTCCAAAACAGTATTGTTTATTTTACTTTTTCTCCAACGTCTAATACACTTTCTATTTGGAATTTAGTGCCTAAGACCAATATTTGAGAGAACCAAAGAATTATTTTCAGATCATATGAGGATACTGTGCAGGACGTCATAATTTTTTTTCAATAGCCTCTCGAGCATCTTTACTGTCAAGCGAGTAATAAAGTTGTGTATCATCAGCATATAAGTGATATTTACAAAATTTTATATGCCTTGGTAGATCTGCTGTAAAAATTGTAAATAGGACTGGACTAAGTAGAGAGCCTTGAGAGACGCCGTGCTGAACTGACTTGAGATGCGAGCGATTTTCTCCGTATTTATCGTCTACTTCTACCATTTGTTCTCTATTAAAGAGAAAACTGAGAAACCAAAGACATGTATTATTTGTGAACCGATAGCAGCTTAGCTTATCTAAAAGTAATTCTGGTTGCAAACAGTCAAATGCTCGAGAATAATCAAGTAAGTAAGTACTCATACCCATATCCGAAGCCTCCAAAGGTCGTCTATGACATGCAGAAGTGCAGTTTCTGTAACATAAACCTCTGCGAAAGCCCGACTGGGAATTAGGTATTATATTTTTAGTTTCTAAGTAGTTAGTACTTGATTTACCACTACTTTTTACAACTTTAGATGGTACCGGCAAAATAAAAATATGACGCAAGTCACTTATTTCAGTAGAAGATTTTTTTTAGGTATGGGTCTTACCAGTGCACTTTTTCAACAGGATGGAAAAGTATTTGTTTCAATTGACTTATTCAGTATCCTCGTACCGATAGAAAGTGTCACATCTAGAGTCAGCTTAATCATTACTAAGTTCGCAAAATAAGTACAATTGAGTGCTGTACATGTGCTTGGTCGTGCAGAGAAGATCTTGAGGAAACCCGCGTGTCTCACAAATTATTAGCGTTTAAGGACATGTGAAGTCCGCCAGCACATATTGGGGCATACCGGCAAATTCTATAAAACAATCTCAGGAATGAGGGTAGGCCTATGTCTAGCAGTGAGAAGTGAGACGCCTATAGGCTTTTATATCATATTTTTGAAGTGAGAACTTCTTTAGCCGCGTTGTACACTTTTTTGTAATGGGTAAAAAATGTTAAACTCTCGTCAGGACGCGTGACCTGATCGAAAATTTGTAAGACGGCGTGGAGTATGAGAGGAAGTATCCCCCTCTCTTTCTACGGCACGGCGAAAATGTATGCCTGAGCTTGATTTCTGAGAGATAAACTTTTTAATGTAATATAAATTGTTATGGTTATGTACGATAGCGCAATAAATAAATATTGTATTCTACCACATAAATGATAATACTTTTATACTGATAATTAAAGCAATTCGTGCAAATTTATTCCCTAACCATTCCAAAATATCAAAAATGCACAAAGTTAACATTCAAGTTATCACTTCTGCCGGCACTCCCGAAGTGCAACCCGTCGTTTTTTTTATAGTACAACGGTGATAAACGAGCACAGAGTCCACCTACTGTATAGCGGATGCTGTGGCCCATAGACATTTACATTTATCTTCAATTAATAATCAAAATGTAAATGCGTTGCCAGCCCTGAGGACTGAGATGGAATGTCTCGTTTCTAGTAAAAAGGGTCGCCGGTTCTCTACACTCACCATACGAAACACAGCAGCACTAAGCTGCTATTTTATGCTGGTATTCTGTGAGAGCGTGGTCCTACCCCGGTCGAGCCGACCCATTCATGCTACAACTACAATATATCTGCAGTATGGCTCTACCACTACAAAAACTTATGTTTGACTTGTCGGGCTAGTCTTCGGTGTGGCTAAACCACTTGTGATGACACTTCACAAACAGACAGAAAGCAATGCCAGGAGAGATCTAGACTACGTTTTATCCCAAAGGTTTGGAGACTTTAGTGAAATTGAAAAATTGATAAAGTAAACGCTCGTTGATGGTTATCTGGGTAATGGATGTTTATGCCCGTATAGCTGCTCGCACAATTAAAAAAATGATGGCATAAATGACATAAAAATACACCAACCAAACGAAGCCGAGGCGGATCGCTAGTCGTTGAATATAATAGTATAGAATAATTTTCATTCAACATAAATTATTTAAATTGAGCTTACTGAAAGTTATTTATTACTTTTACAACTGTTTCGAAAGGAAAATCGAGCTTAAGTTTTTTTTTTCAAAGTAAAACACTAATGTAGTAATTAGGGACATACCTAAAATCATTTTGGAAATAGCTTGACAACGATTACTTCACTTTCTTCGGTAATGATTATCATAACTTATTTAAAATAAAACAGGCTAATATGGTATACTACAGGTAATCTACCATCATGCAAGTGACTGCAGCAATCCACGAACATCTGCAGCTACCTTCAATATGAAGATTACATATGCGTTATCACCTCCGAGGACTTAAATAGAAATCCTCATAGCTTGTAATTATGCTACCTCTGTACACCCCTCAGACCGGAACGCAGCAGTGCGAGAACTGCCTCTTGGCAGCAGAAAGGTAAGAGGGTGGTGCCCAGGCGGACTCCTTACCACTCCTTACCAAGCTCTAATTACTTAAAAATTGTATTAAGGTGTATGTTAAGGACTTGCCGAGTATGAGCCTAGCACGAGTGGAGCATGAGCCGAGCACGAGTGGAGCATGAGCCGAGCACGAATTCGTGTAGTGAGGACCGCCTCGAACTGCTCGATTGTGCTCCACCTATTGTCGGTTTTTTGACGAACACAAAGGGATTTGCAATTGCATGCATCGATTTGCATGTTGTAGCCTACAACCTGCAAATCGATGCATGTTTGATCGATTGCACGTTGAACGTCCACACTTGACACCGCGAGTAGAGTGGCTCAGCTTGTGCTCAGCTCGTGCTCGGCTCCTCTAGCGTTGACCCACCTTAAGACTTAGCTACCATAATAAACTATTTTGTATTTGTATTTTGTATATTAAAGAAAAAGTAAAACCTGATCTAAAATATTACTAAAAAAAATTAAAACTTTAAATTTTTTAAATTTTGGGGCTTTACTCCTTTAATTCACTACTTATATCTTAGTAATGATTTCATAAACTATTAAATTATGTGTAATATATTTATTATTTTGAGTTCTATAATGATTTCTTATATTTACGCAAACAAAAAACAAAAAAACATTAAATAAAACTACTTTTACGGATTTTATCGCGTTTAATTTTGTTTAATTTTAATACCCGACGTTTCGGGTGCTTTCCAGTACCCATGGTCACGGGGACTGTGGTGACAGACGCACCGATATCAGCATTACCCCGGA
This sequence comes from Parnassius honrathi, assembly GCA_018247895.1. Classification (NCBI taxonomy): domain Eukaryota; kingdom Metazoa; phylum Arthropoda; class Insecta; order Lepidoptera; family Papilionidae; genus Parnassius; species Parnassius honrathi. The sequence continues at coordinate 8,068 of DWHP01001596.1, read as the reverse complement.
GTACCTTCAGCTTTTTAATTATTACTTTTGGTCCGATCTACGCAGAATGAACTTACTGTGTTTCGTAGCCTTGCAGTGGCATGCTTGGGTTTGGCTTTAATTTTATTAACTATAGGATCCCAAGCAGGTAGTAGAAACTAGTCTCTTTCTTTTTTTAATTTCACTCACGTATCAACCATGGCAGGAATCAATGTTCGTTTGCGAGGGTGTGTGGTTTTTTTTAAAACATTTGAAATGATTCTGCCATTTTCTATCTATATTGCAGGACGTGTGACTATTACAACGAGAGTATTTTATTCAGTAATTAACTCTAAATTGCATACTTAACAGATGAAAGACAAACATTCAACGTAGCTACAAATATCCGTAACTAAATAAAAACATTTTTGTTACAATATAATGAAGGAATTCAACAGTATGCACCCGAATTTCAAGCAAAACATAACAGAGATACGGTAGACCACGACAAATGTAGTAAGTCGACAAGTTCATCCCCGCAACCCTCCGAAATCTCTGAAACAATGGCCAACATGTTAACTAGCTGGGGTCACCGCAAGGAGGCAGATTAGAGCGTGCGAGAGGGAAAACAACAGGTTCCACCAACAAGTACGACAAGGATCGACCCCTGTTGTTAATTGAATTAAACGGCCAGTGGCAGGCGACGGGTTAATAGCGTGCGCTGTCGCGGTACGACGCTTGTATCTTATTGTGTTTGTGGAATAATGAAACATTGTTTAAGGAATATTAAATTAGACAGAAAACGTAAGATAGCACTTGGCATTTTGACACTTATTTTTAAATCAAATGCTACATTTACAGTTGTAATAAATTCAGGGTGTTTTGGTAATCGCGCTGCCGTTTCTTGTTGCGGATGTAAATATAATTTTCTTTCACATTTGAGATAGTAAATTAAAAAACATAAATGAAACAATTATTTATTTATTTATTTTATTACTAGCGATCCGGCTAAACTTGGATGGTGTGTTAATGTGACGTTATTTGGATTTAAGATAAAGAACATTCATTTAGTCAATTTATTGTTATTTCACATTGAGTTATATGTAACACGTACTAGAGAAGCTATTCCAAACAAAAAATGTGCTTTACTCTGTATCCGTGCATGCGCGGAAAACAGTAGAGTTCCAATTCTTCTTTCTAATTGTCATAATAAATAATTGTTTATTTAGATTGTATTGTTAATAGAGTACTTTCTTTTAATTTTAGTTTATTTTGCAAATGTGCTTACTTAATAAAAAATAATTATTAGAGCCGTTCCGCACTGCATGAACATCGAAGCTACAATAACAGGTGTAGGGATTGCTGTACAGTTCAGTTGAACATAGTGAGTGTTCGAAATGCGAAATCTAGTGCGTAGTACATGTATATCGGTGTTATTTCAAAAAAGACTTTAAGCTTTCGGATAAAATATACCTAAGAGCTCTTCTGGCATTGTTGTCTATCCGTTGGTAAACTTTGATCACAATTATAGTTGCTGCTCTTTCGAAGACTAGGACGGACAGACAGACAGACGCGCAGAAGTTTTCAAAATGGTTGTTTATGTCTTTATAACATACCAATAACCCCTGAGTTTAACAGAATTTAGTTAATAAAATATTATAGACCGACACTTCATTTTACTTACAAGTAGGTACAGACAAAAGAACATTGCGTTGCGTATTTTCTTGTATTGTAGAAGCGTTTTACATACATAAATTGCTCATAGACTTATATCCAGACCACAAATTACAAATTTCTAGGTGTTAGGACCCCTTTTTAGTTAGGAATCCGACCACAGCGAAGCAGCAGTGCATGCTTTGCTGTGTTCAGGTAAGTAGGGTCTTATGAGACTACTATAATACATACATAATACTATAATACATACTTCGTCAACACAGCGAACCGGGTTTGTAGTAGTGATTACTCGTAACTGATAATACGGCGTAATTGCTTGTATGTGTGCTCCCGGCGACGCCGAATCTCGTACAAAATAAGGTTGACGGGCACTCTATTGTGTATTATAGTATTCTACGATATAATGACAGGCTTTGAGACCTTAAAGTTGTTCAAAATTGTTTGCTAATATCCACATAATGAAATAACGATGTGTCTTACCTAGTTTGTAGAGCATCTCCCGCATACCCTAAATTGCGTGCACTATCCGCATCGCCACTAACCCTAGCACCATTACTCCCAACACCAATACATTAGGAAAGACACACTACACTCAATAATATGACGCGTGTTTCGCCTCTACACAAGACATTCTCAGGTGAAGTATACCCTGCTGTGATTGCAGTTATATTATAGTTGTAGCACAAACGTGTCGGCTTGACCGGGGAAGAGCCGCACTTTCACAGAATACCCGCGTAAAGTAGTAGCTCTATACTGGCGTGTTTCGTATAAGACCGTTTATACCGGAAACGAGGCATTCCTCGGGGTTCTATCTTAGTTCGCAATGGTGACAACGCATTTGCATTTTGATTCTTATTCGAAGATAGATGTAGATGTCTATGGGTCACAAAATCCACTTACCATAGTGTGGATTGTACGCTCGTTTGTCAACCTTATTCTATAAAAAAAACTAGTCCTCAAAAACGACAGCTCACCTGTAGCCTTCTTTTGTGAAGATGGTTGCGGGTACCCAAAGGCTGCGTAGCCACTGAATATCAGGTGAACTGTAAGTTCTTTTGACCAGAAATTTTATAAAAACAACTGTAGGCCATAACAAAGTATTAAACAAGGAACAAGTCCTTACGATAGTCAGATCCGTGGCTTTGCAGCGCAAAACTAAATTAGACTACTAAGCCATCGAAAATATTGGAGGACCATCTAATATTACACAGAACAAACGCAAACATTATATTTACCTTTTTTGAGTCGAAGCTTACATCGTTAATTTTTATTTGTTTTTGAAATGTTACGTTTATGCTACACGCAATTATTGTTTGAGTTTGAACGGTTTCATGTATTCTAGTAAAAAAGTCATGCACAAGTATTTTTATAGAAGTGGGAGCAAACAAGAATGCGGCTTATCTCGTGGTAAGTAACTACTGCCGCCCGTGAACATCCTCAAAACCAGGGAAATGGCTGGTAGTTTTTTAAAAATCCAGTCGCATTTTCTAAATCGTATCGGTTCTGAAATATTGCCATAAATATTTTATGACATCCTATACTACCTCGTTTATTGCAAACGTAAAAATACTATAAACCTAGACCGGTGATAAGAAGCTGCGTCAAAGGTAACTTTGGCGAATAAGAAAAATCTTTCTATATTACGAAGGGCTCATGTTCAGTCATGGAGATTTACTAACGGGTCAACAAAAGGGTCTACGTTTCTATACACTTAACTCACGAAACACAGCGACATTAATTTATATTTATATTTAATTCTGATATTCTGTGATCTAGCGTAATTCCTTGGTTTGGCCGACCCATTCGTGCTGTCACCATTACATAGCTTGAGCGTGGTTCTACCACATAACAAATTTTAATATTTCATAACCGGCTCAAAGGAGCATTAATAAATAAGCAGATTTCTAATATTTATAGCTGCAAATATGTTCATTACATATTAATATGTGTATACCGACCATAAAGCTCGAAAAGCCAGTGACTGATGGGGAAGAAATGTTCCTGGATGGCAGCCTTGTATCGGTAAACAAAGTTTGGATCGGCTATACAAAATATACAGGAAGTGGATGGATGTGGGTAACTAACTCATGGACGTGTTTATGACTTTCCTTGGGAGAAATCAATGTTCAGAAGGGTTGTAGTGTTGAATGATATTGATGTATTATGATGGTTTCAAACATACGTAAAAATAAATATGGCTGACTTTAGCAACGTTAAATATTATTTTTAAAACACAAATATAATTATAAAAGTGCACAAAAATTTAAGCTACGCATTTACATCAAAGATAGCTTTTTTAATCTGAATAGATGGAATTTGCAAAAACAAAACATAAATCATACACTCCATTGCATTTGAAACGCGAGCCGCACTCGCATATGACAGGTAACAAATTAATTTTTAATCTGTTACACGCCGGCCTCGCAGTGCGGACGGGCGTCAAGACGCCGAGGGGTTATTACCTCCGTCATACATAATGTATGCGATGACTACAATTTTAAGCCAATAAATAACACCCTGCGTAATGCAGACGAAAATATGGTGGGGCATTTATTATACAGACCATAGTGCTGTGGAAATATATAGAGTTGATCATAACTTTAACCATGTTGTCGTGGTGTAAGTGTATACGCAACCCCATTGTCCCATGAGTGTCATGAAAGTCGACAGAGGAAAACTGAAATAGGAGGTGAGTAGCAACATCTTCCTGATAGGAACTTAAAATTATAAAAAAATTGTTAACCCGCCGACCAAACGCAGCCACCATGGCAAAACCATGAGTACCTATGAGGCAATATATAGAAGCCTTTTTTTAATGGGGAAATACCTACGCATAGCAAGGATTGGTTACGTCAGACTCGCACTGACTTTAAACCTTATGACGTTCCACCGTCGCCGCACACTTGGCAGGGCCATGGGGTTGCCTTTGCACACATCACACACGCTCCATGGCAGCTACTACTCGTGGGAGGACTTCTCCTCTCCCTTTCCCTTCTCAGGAATCTATATGAGACACCTATGTTAATTAGTAAACTTTTATAAGCTGTTACGTTATAATATTTAGTTATTTAACGGCGCACAACAGTACTGCTGGCGCTGCTATAAACATAACAACGTCCCTGGACCGTGAGTCATTTATGAACATTTCCATTGTTTAACTATTGTGTATTTCTTTAAGAGTCTAAATGTAAATATTCTTTTTATTTTGACACCTGTTTCAACATGCGTCACATCTCGAATGAACTGGGTGAGTGTCAAAAATGTTAAATTCTTGTAATCTCTTTTATTTGGGTTACCAATATAAAGTTAATAAATACATATTTTAATAGTACTATTTTGCGAACAAGAAAAGTTTTAAGATCTTTGAATAAGATTATTTTTATATATATACTTTTCACAGCGTTTGTTGCGTCCTAAATTAACGTAGAGAGAGTGCCAAAACATTAAATTCTTGTAGGTATACTTTCTTATTGTGCTAGGTAATATAAACTTAATAAATAGGGCAAGTGCGCGATAATGTCTTAAATTAAAATCTTTATCTGATATATTTATTCACTTATTTGAGAAATATACAACTCAATATTTACATGATTATTAGTAAGGATTTAAATTAAAAAATATTAAATAGAAGTATCCTTTTATATAAAAAATATACGTGGTAGAGCCCTGCAGCCATATTATAGTTACATAACACATGGTCTAGCTCGACGGAGGAAGGACAACGCTTTCATAAAATATTCTGCTGTTTATGGCAAGTGTGAATAACCCTAAAACCTTTTGTACAAAAGGTTCTAAACGAGGTCACAACGCATTCAATATTTTGATTCTTAGTCGAGGATAGATGTAGATGTATATAAGCCACAGCATCCACTTATCTTTAGGTGGAGTGTGCTCGTTTGTCACCCTTATTCTTACAAAAAAAATTTTGCATGATTGACATTTGCTTTAAGCGACAATAATTCAAATATCATAGTACATAAAACGTTGTGTCAGCTTCTTAATATGACGTTCATTATAATTTAGGCAGCTTGTTCCCTACAATATTATCACCCCGGCCAAGGGCTTGTTTGTGAAATAATGGATTCATTCCATATTCATTTACATATTTAATAAGATTGGCTCGACACTGCCGCCTGTCGCCAAATTACCCTGTCGAATATAATAATCACATCGCCCTCTTAAAAGTCAGAATAATTCACTTACCGGTGCGTAGGACGGAGATGGAAGTATGTTACAAGTTCCATCTCGAACTGACATGATCCAATTTGAATTTTCGCCTTTCTGATTTTGTTATGTCAAATTCTCGTTCGAATTAGCTTCTTAACACAAGTTTGACGTGCGTCAGTGTGCACATAAATAACGCATGTACTATAAGTAGGTTCGTCTAAATAAACTTATTAAATAATTAGAGTTCCAAATGATAAATCGTCCTTAAATTTTAAGTGCATATTGTTCAAATAACGAAAGTATAAACCTCGAATAAATCTATATTTTAATATTAGTAATCTTTAACGAAAATTACCTACATTTTTAATAAAAATAAGTTTCTAGTACATGCAGGTAACCAAGCCTCGCTATTCACTGAAAGGAAAAGATTTTTATTTAATAAAGATAATTGCATAAGAAGTATAGAGTAGCCCTCCACTAGATAGAGCGAGGACCTGGTAAGGCATGAGGAGGTCGATAGATGCTTACGGTTCAGGAACGTGCTTCGTGGCATTTTTCTGGTGACACCTGTGTTCAACAGTCGACTTGCGAAGGGTTGTATTGGCGATGATGATGCTGACTTTCTAAAAGTGGCTTTATATTTACACTGTCCTGAGAAATCCATCAATAATCCCAACTGATTCTCTCTTCTTTATCATCATAATCGATTTTTTGCATTTTACGTTATGTTTAATGAAATAATTAAGCTTGTTGATTAACAACAGCTGCACATTTTCTGTGATTTCCTTGTTAAAGCGTCAATTCTCCACAAATGAGTTAGTAGCTCGATGGAGTCTAGTAACTATCTAATATAAAACCGAACGATAATGATGCAGGAATGTTTGGATACAATGTCAGACTCATTGCTTCAAATAAAAACGAAGAGTCTGCATTTTAGCCGACTTAATGAAATGGCGGAGGTTGTCAAAAAGAGTGAACGTCTTTTTTCGTACGATACGCGATATCATTATCAATAGTTAACCGACTCTAATATATTATGGGTTATCTTAAATATATCATAAATTAGGGGTTATCTCATATCAATTTAGAGACAAAATTTCACCCCTCAGGGTAGCAAAATAACTATCTAGACAACTTCGAAATAGTGATATTCGTTAGTCCACACAGAATAAAAACTTGATTTTTAAAAAGTTAAAAATCGACTTCAAAGATCTAAAAAGAGTAAATAAAATCGCCTGTGAAGAGAATAGCAGATAAAGAAAGAATAGAGAATAGAAGATAAACAGCAGCATCTTTCTGATAACAACTGATAATAACAAAAAAAACTGTATTTTTACCAGTGGTATTTTCATAGACTGTAAAGATAACGCATTAATAATATTATGCTAAGTTTATATTCTGCCTTTTGTAGTACCCATTTAAGTCCAATTTTTAATGCACATTGAAGTAATATTTACTGAATACAATCACTATAATTTAAGAAATGTCTATCGCTTGAAGCCTCCACATCAAAAGTTTTCGGTACAAACAAATAAATTCCATAAAGATGTCATCAGCACACAGTTGTTACTACAAAAATAAATACAATAGACAAACAAAACGCAATATAATTTTATTATCACTCCCCCTTTAATGTTCAATTGGTACGTCAACAAAATTTGACTGATGGTCGGTTTCTACTTTATTATCTGTGAGCTAACGTGTTACTATCGATAAAGTTAATTGTGCGATAAATTTAAATTTATTATAACTATACAATACATTGATCAATGTATTAGATTTCGTACTTACTAAAAATTTAAAAGCAGTCTGCGATGTTAAAAACATAGGAAAATATCACCTATGGTGTGGCGCTTATATTTAAATTTGCATGCAACCTTCTTTCGTATTTGTGATACGGGAGACTAGGTGCAGAGGGTTGCAAAGGGTGGTAAGTGCGTTTAAATGAAAAAATACGGGGGTGGATGGCCGTTATGTGAGGCAGTTTGTCATCGGACAGCACTTTTATAGGCGCGGTGGTCATTTCATCACCGTCTATCTGAAGACTATAATTTAGGGAGGCCGTGCAGTGTAATAGCTTGTGTGTGAAGTAGTGTAAAATATTAATAAAATTTATTTTTAAGTACCTGCATAAAATTCATATTTGATTTGTTTACATTATATTTTTTTTATAGAAGAGAGGGCAAACGATAATGCGACTCACCTGATGTTAAGTGACTACCGCCGCCCATGATCAACCGCAACACCAGGGGAATTGCAGGTGCGTTGC
>DWHP01001595.1:0-15820 GCA_018247895.1 Parnassius honrathi | reverse complement strand
AAGATTGGAAGCTAGGTTTGCCAGACTGGAAGAGCAAAAAAACTAGGCTCATATTGGAAGTATCAGGATTTTGTTTCTTGTCGGGAGAAATAAATATTAACAATAAAAAGTTTTTTTTTTTAATTAAGGGTCTACAAAAATCCTTAACATTGTTGACACATAACTAATCTAGGTTCTCCTAATTTTTACGTTGCTACATCTATCTGGCATTGGACTTTACTAGAGTCCACCAATTTGGATCCTTTAGTAGTAATGAGAAAATATATAAAATTCAATCAATTTACTTCATAGTTCAGTCTAATACCTAATTCATCTTTTATTAAATCAAAGGCCTTGCGTTAATTTTCCGAGAAGTTGTTTGTCTGGAGAGTTTAAGCTTTGACGGGAGTCTGGAGATCATTTAAAACGTTGGGAGAATCCAGACGAATCCCGACAATCTGGCAACCCTATTGTAAACTGTTTTTTTTAATGAAGCAGCTTTTCTTCCTGGTTCCTCACTGTACGGAGGTATTTACCAAACCTGTGGTAAATTAATTATAAAAGTGACTTTCAATAAGTATTATTTGTGATCTATGTTGAATCAAAAGTTTCAGTTGTGTTTTATGAAGGATTTACCTTCAGGTAAACCGTCAGATTGACGATCGCAGTGCTAGACACTTCGCACAAAATGAAGAGCGACGGTATCTTTATTTTGTGTTACTATTCTGGGTTTTAGTGACGGAGTAGAGTCAATTTTGGAATTGTAATCAGTTTCTCTGTATCTATTTACACTATGGTAGACCCCTTTTCTGCCTGGAATTCTATCTGGATAGGTTCCACCCACTTGCATATTTTTGTCGCCAAATAGTAGTGACGGTACAACTTCTAACTTCTGGCTTCCGAGTTTTTTTGGATAATAAAAAAAACGCAGATCTAGTTCTGGATACTCATGCACATGATGACACTGAAGAAAAACGACCAAGAAGTCACATCCTATTCCACCATCTGGACTGTGTGCGGAATGGTTCACGAGCTCCAGCTTTTTAGAGACCAAAAATTACTTTATCCTGTTCGCGGTGTGCCGAATGCTTCGGCATTGTCATTGTGCAATAGGATGAGACTTCTTGTTCGTTTTTCTCCAACTTTCTTCAAGACACTGCGCAAACAAATGGCGGTGTACTCAGCATGGGTTCTGCAGACAGAGCCTGCCAGGGAGAAAAAAAAACGCAATCTTTTTTTGCCCACGCCTCTTGCTTGCCTCAATTTGGTTTTCTGTCGCCTTCGAACACTCGTACTGTTTTCTGAAGACGCCTCATCGACGAAGGCGTGTCTTTCCTAGTGTAGAGGCTAGAATATGGATAGTCGTGTTTGGTTTGTCGTTTAATATTGGTATGGATAGTAATAGTTTGATTTACAAAATTGGCCACGATCGACATAATTTTTTTTTATATCGATATTACCTTCACGCATTCGCACCTCACATAGGGCTGCCTAAATCAGCAAATGATTTAAATATTACTTAATAACATGAAATAATAATCTCTTCAATACATTTTAATTAATTCTTCGCAATAGCTTTTTACATTTAAGCGCTAGCACAGTAGCCTAGAGTTGCATAAAATAAAACATCGTTTGTTTATATGCAAGTACGCAAGTAGCATCAATGTCATTATGTGTATGAGTGTCCAACAAGCGTTAAAATGGCCTATAAAGTGGACTAATATCTTAAAATAGTACATAAAAGTATTTCTTAAGTAGGTAAGGACTAAACTCTGTACGTGGTAGAGCCATGCTGTGGCTATATTATGGTTGTAGCACGAATGTGTCGGCTCGACCGGGGATAATACCGTGGGCTCTCACAGAATACCAGAATAAAACAGCAGTTCTATGCCGCTGTGTTTCGTATAGGAAATGTAGAGAACCGAAGATACTTTTTACAGCAAACGAGGCATTCCATCTTAGTCCTCAGGGGTGGCAACGATTCGAGGTTAAATGTGGATGTCTATGGACCACACAATCCACTTAACATCAGGTGGACTGTATGCTCGTTTGTCACCCTCATTTTATAAGAAAAAGTCTCTATGAGTTACGATAGACGTCAACAAACAATTTCGTTAACGTCAGACATCTGTTCATTATCCAAAGTCCAAATATAAATAATATAAAAAAAATCCAAATCATGAGTTACCCAGACCGATGGCAGACAGAAGCGTGAAAGGTGTGAGATGTGTGATACTGCGGTCGTTAATTTGCCTGCCAAGTTATGAATAAGGCAAATCCTCTTTCCTTAACAAACGTTTGACTTTAAACGTCGGACATGATAATGGAGAAGAAAATGAATATTGACATCAAAGTCCTCTAATTTTCCGCTACCGATAAATCGTTCAAATGTTTTTTTTTTATGTCAAAGATTATTTTACTATACCAAGGATCAAACACGTAAAGTATTGTTTTTACATGCTTTATATTGGCGCGATCTATATGTGTGTATGAATGTGATGCGTTTTAGTAATTTACTTTTGAGCAACTAAGAAAGTGAAGTAGGAACGGAGTCTTAAAAGAATGAATGGACTGCGTTAGGAATGATATGCGTAAAAAAGGAATGGGTGAAAATATGGCGGCTAATAGAGGACAATAGAAGAGATTATGAACATATTATATTTTTGTAACTTTTAAAATTAACTAGGTATTGCTATCTTTAATTTTATTAAAGCGACATCTAGCAAACAGTCTAGTAAACACAAGTAGAGCCTAATTTGGCATATTGAAAATAGATGGCGAAACTTCATTTTATAATTTTTAAAGGAGAAATTATATTATATTAATCCACTCTATGCTGGACAATCTTTAAGCTTTTCATGGCAAAAGTGACAAATCTTTCCACGTCGAAACCAAATCTAATTTGATTTATCTGAGACATAGAGTTATGAGCTTTAAGCAGTTATATTTTCTCCTTTCAAAATTATAAAATGAAGTGGCGCCATCTATTTTCAATTCGCTAAATTAGGCTCTACTTGTGTTTACTAGACTAATTGCTAGATGTCGCTTTAATAAAATCAAAGATAGCAATACCTAGCTAATTTTAATAGTAACAAATATAATATGTTCATAATCTTATTATAAAGATCATAAGCTTATTATAAAGATGTATAATTAAAATGACGTTGCCGTTATTTCATGACCTGCTATAATTTTGCTTAAGGACGGCTGATGACACAACATAAATACTCAGTGCTGCCCTTAGACCATTCAATTGTCTAAGATACTGCCGTATATTTGCTCGTGATCGTATGTCGAGTAAGAATTAGCCGCGTGGTGGTGATGTAAATGAATCCATTATCATTTCGTACCATGGGTGTTGTAAGAAGTTCGAAAATCTAATGGCTCCCGATAGATGGCGTTATAACATTGTACGTACGCCAAACGTAAAATAACCAGACAGGCGATGGGAGACGGATGGTAGCACAGAATACCATTACTCTCTACCGAGATGGCAGCAGCGTTAAAGATGCAAAACATGTAGTATTGCAATCGTGATGATTTCGCTGCCTCGCTGACTTGTGGTCGTAAATGCGGCTTTTGTTCGTGAGGTCCCTGGTTCGAATACGGGTCTGGACAAAATTTATGTTACGAGCTTGAGGTTCGTGACAATAAAAACTGCCGATTGAATTACCAAAATTTACATTTTTATTACTGAAAACCAATTAAAACTTTACACACTAATAATAGACACTAATAATTACTCACACTGATTCACTTTATTTCGCTCCGAAGCTTCGCTTGTCTCGCCAAATTAATTACAAATTACAAATTAATTTAATATTGCCCCGATCGCGATTCTCGGCGGTTTTAGTTAAGATATCAGGCATGGTATTTTCTGGAAAGATCTCCTCGCTCTGTTCCTTGACACTAGATGGTGCTAGGGGCATCAATTATAGCTTGCTACATTAATTATCGAGTTTTTCTATAAAGAAATTAATTCTTAGAGTCAGGAAGTGGGCGGTGTTTCACCCTCTTGCTTCGGAAAGCATGTGAAGCCGTTGGTCCTGCGTGAGATCTGACTTTGTTGGACTTTGAACGACAGTGAATAGATGAGTGTGTGAATGTATGCACAAGTATATATACCTGTGTTTGTGCATACTCTGGGGTATTTCTTCCTGCGCTGGTAGCAATCCTTTCCTGGGCAGATGGCTAGTCTCCGCTGAGGCTGGTCGACCGACATTGGGTCTGCAGGCTGCAGGACAGTATTATTGCGACTGGTAATCCACCTGCCAGGCGTAACGACCAAGGCAAATTCTCTATACAGCGGCGGAGGCAGGGGCCTTATATCCAGAAGTGTGGGCTTTTACATGTTAATAATGATGGTATTATGTAGTTTAGCGCAATTTATTAACCAAACGTAGTATCGCAACTGCGTAATAAATGTATTAGGAATAAATGCGGGCCGAAAGGCTTTTGAAAATTAGGTATTTGAAGAAACTATCGCAGTCGCTCAGCGAGTGTGAGTGCGATGAGGACAACTGCACACCGGCTGTATAGCCTAGGTAAAAAGATATAATTCGAGGTTTTGCTCTCTGTCATCAAACCGATCGGGGTAAAACCACACTCTCATAGAATAGCTGCTGTGTTTCGTATGATGAGTGTGGAGAACCGGCGACCCTTTTTACTGGAATTGAGGCATTCCATCTTAGTCCTCAGGGCTGGCAACGCATCTGCATTCCGATCCTTGATCGAAGATACATGTAGACGTCTATGGACCACAGCATCCACTTACCATCAGGTGGGCTGTGTGCTCGTTTGTCATCCAATGCTATAAAAAAAGATTAAGAGCAATGTCAAGCGTGTCTTTACTATATATTATCTGTAAAACTTGAAGGTTTAAAAAAAACAAATACTATTGATAAAATAAATGGCCTTCGTTTATCTTTTCAATCCAAATATAATGCTATGTCAGTAGATTCCCAGGCAAAACCAGGGTGGTCGCTAGTTATTGATATACCACAAAGTGTAGCAAAGGGAACAGTTTTTTTTATTGATGTACAGGACCGGTAACAAATAATATTCACGTGTTTCTTTTTCGTTGGCCCGTAAAGCGGTAGCAGCCAGTCGCTCAACTTAGCTAGTAGCTTTTCCGTCAGCAGATCGTTTCACAGCTGGACAAGGACCTCGTCCATTGTAGGAAGGACTTGAATTAATTTAATCGTAATTGTAACGCTTCATTTAAACCCTCCTGCACTGCTTCCTACCGTCGTTCTGGGAATTTTATATTTGGTATAACAAATACGAGATGGTTAGGTAGGTACATCACCATTTACCAGAAATCAAAAGATTTTCTAAACAGTTTCCTAAGTTTCTTACGCCGCATGATATTTCTTCTCACGATGAAGGGTTGGTTTCAACTCGTGAGTTGATGCACATGCTTATTATTAAGAGTCAAAAGCTCACTATCGAGTAATGTCAGAACGTAAAGTAATCGGAGAAAAGTTGTTCATGTAAAGTTAAAAAGATCTGAATGGCTTTTTTTATAGTATAAGGGTAACAAACGAGCACACAGTGCACCCGATGGTAAGAGGTTGCTGTGGCCCATAGACATCTACATTTGTCCTTGATTACGTACTAAAATGCGGACGCTTTGTCACCCGTGAGGAATGCCTCCTTTCCAGTAAAAGGGGTCTCCGGTTCTCTACACTCACCACACGAAACAGCAGCGTTGAGCTGCTATTCTGTGAGAGCGTGGTCCTTCCCCGGTCGAGCCGACCCATTCGTGCTACAACTATACTACTATTATAGCTGCAGCGTGGCTCCACCACGTAAAATCTTTTGTTTTCTATGTTATGTATACTGGTGCAGATAGACCGCCTCCATAGATTGCCTCAAAGGGGAGATTGTACTATAGTTGCCACACTAGGTAAGCGGGTTGGAATCCGCAGTTTTTTTATTATTTCCAGTCGTTATAAGATGCTGCTGCCCCTATCTTGTTTGAGTTTCCCTATGTCGCCTCTAACGACTTAGGTCCCTTATGTTACCTATTTTGTTAAATTAGGGTGAGCGAGCCAGTTTGCCACTACAGTTAAGTGTACAACAAGATGTATCGTCTTTACACGTAACACCCATAAGTAAAGTTTATTTGCCCTCGTGAGATAGAAGTTCCAACAACGCTTTTCATTCATCAGTCATTGAAGCCTATTAAAAGTTCACTACGAGTACTAAACATAGGCCTCCCCTATAGATAGCCTCGTGGTTGTGGCTCGAATAATTTTGCTGCTCACTTCCAAAATGTATGCCGATCTATCTGTATCTATATAGCTATTAGGTTTTTGAATTCGTCTAAAGCCCGAATTTTCAATTCTCTGAGGATAGAAAAACTGGGCCATAAAAAGTTGTGATACTACACATTGTATAAAACTATTTTTACGGATTTTATCGCGTTTAATTTTTCTTATTTTTAATTCCCGCCGTCTCGGATATTCGGTGTTTGCTGTAAAGCACCCAAAACTTCGGGAATTAAAAATAAGAAAAATGCGTAAAAATCGTTTTATTCAATTCATTCAGTTATTCATAGGGTAAATAAACATAAAAACAAATTAAGAATTACCATTTTATTAATATCAATTCAATAGTTTTACTTCTATATTCAATCAGGTTATAATTTACTCGATGAAAACTTTTACTTTTATCTGACGATTAAAACATCGACTCTAAAATATAAACAAAAGTTACAGTTACTAGACGGCGCTACAGTTGGCGCCTGCTGTTTTGGTGCTGTTACTTTTTATGGAGATAGCATTCTTTTCACAACAGAGAGTAATTATGTTTCCTGGTCATGATCATAACTGTAAAATTTAACCTTGTCATGTTTGCTAAATTATTTGGTAATTTAATTATTCCGGAAATTTTCTCCACATGCCCGAACCAACGGAGCATATTATTTTTGCCACTTCCCAGCACTCTAATTGCATACGCTTTCTTCGTTAGCAAACATATATGATATAGCTAATATTTTGTATTTTTTGTATGTCTAGTAAACACAAAATATTTGGAATATTTGTGAAATAAATCACTGAGTAGTTTACTATCACCCGGTATTTTTCGGCCCGATGCGTATTAGGTACCTTCAAGAAAAGAGCATTTTCCTTTCTAAAAGATAGGCATCAGGCAATACACCTGCAATACCCCGAGTGTTGCAGATGTTCATGGGTGAGGGTGATCACTTACTATCAGGTGAGCTGTATGCTCGTTTGCCTTCTCTTCCATAAAAAATACTACGTAGTAAGTGAAGGTAAGTCTGCTATTTGTTTTATATGGGTTGTCGCTCGTCGCCAGTGGTGGTTTTACCAGCAGGCTTAGTAGGCTGGAGCCTAGGGCGGCAGATTTTTGGGGCGGCAAATTTGAGGCTAAATTTTTGTTATGTCTTACACAAATTAAAGAGATTTAAATTTTATAAGGAAAACATTTTTTTTAAGTGCAACAAAACGCTAGGAAAAAATTTTTACTAAAATCAAGAAGGAAAAACGCTGAAGAAAGTGGATCTGACACGTTGGTCAAGAAGTGCTTAAGAATTTGGAATCACTCAAGGATGATATAATAATACCGAAAAGCCTGTAACGCGAAAGAAAGTGACAGGAATACTTTTGAATCCAGAAAAACTGAAAATGGCGGTAAAGACATGTTAAAGTGCATGTTCAAGTTTTAAGTTTCTATCGTAGATTCGATGTTTACGATTAAGTTTGTCGTAGCTAAACGTGAAGATTTTAAGTATTTCGAAGAAAATGCACTGAAAAAGACAACCGAAAAGGAAAAAAATTCAAACACCCGATAAAGAATCGAGAATAACTTCGAGTGATATTTTCATGGATAACATAACTCTTTTTTGGCCTCATTGACAGACTCGTATCCGAATTAGAAAAACGACATTAGGCTTTCTTAAGATTCAATGAAACGTTTTAGTTCTAGGGCAAAATTAGTGGATTGTTATCATCAACTCTTGCGGAAAAAGGTATTTTTCTTGAAGGAAATGTATTCCGATGATTCAGAAACAGGTTTCACTAAAATTTTTATGAAAGAATTTTAGTGAATCTGATTGTGGTTCATTGAAAAGCTTATCTTCGTTCCTACGGAAAGAGAATTTGCAAAACATTTATCCAAACTTTGCAGTTCACACCAGCAACAATTTGTTCGGGTGAGAGAAGCTTTTCTTGCTTAAAACGGATAAAAATTATCTAAGAGCTACCATAAGACAAAAAAAGCTAAACCCCTTAGCGAGTTTGTGTATAGTCAGCTAATGAACAAGATTTTATACGACGATGTAATTGATGATTTTGCGAACAAAAAGTCGCTGCTAAATGGAATGGCAAAACTTTCATAACTCAACTTATTGAATTTCATCATCATCATCAGCCGTATTGTTAATCTAGGAACTGACACATCGATCCCCTAATTCACGATCATGCTAACTACGGCTTAAAGGTGGTGTAATTAGGAGGATAGTGTACATAAACTTATAATTTCATTGACAAAATAATTGTAATTAATATGATTGTGAAATAGGACTAGGTTAAACTGTAAAAGTCGGTAGGGGCGACAAAATTTGAACAGCCTATTGGCGGCAAGTGTGTAAATCCGCCGCTGCTCTTCGATCATTTTGCCACCCCAGCATCTGATCACAGCGACGCCGTTCTACATTTAAATGGATGTAGAGGAGAGGTTGGGAGTAGGCTGATTGAAATTAGACGAAGACGACGGAGATCTTTGGAGTGATGTCATGATAGTCGGCGAGTTGAGGCCACGTGGTCGTCAACAAGTGATAATCTAACACCGAGCTATTGAAGAGCGGACTAACACTATAATTGTTTTAGAATATCTGGTTTTAAGACTGTTATTTATTAGAAACTACTTTTCAGCCTGGGAGTCGTCTGGGTCTGGCAAGGTACTACTAAATAGCGGTGCATGCACTGCTGTGCTCACGTCAGAAGGGCGAACTAGTATAATTACAGGATGTCAGGCGTTCCAACTTAGACGTTGGTCACGACAGAGCTACTGCAGGGAGCGGAGTCGACCTGCGCAGGCGGGAGGAGTGAAGGCGCTGCGACTTGTTTTGACGTTGCTTTGAGGCGGCTGCATGACATGTGGTTTCTTCCTACTATCTTTGCTCGGGCTGAAAAAAGAGGCTCTCTAAATTGGCACCTGTCTAGAAGGGAGTGGTTTTTTGTACAAATTATGATGCAAATCAAAATAAGAGTTCATGATTTAAACTATTCGTATGATGAAATACGTCAATACCCACAAAAGTTTTGACAAATATAATATTATGCTTATAATTTTCATTCTTACGGGACCATATTGCAGACATAGACATTATTTCGTTAATAAACGTCTTCGTATTTATATTTTGCAAAAATTAACGTAAGACGCGCGAACACGTACATGTCCTCCGCTGGTCGTGGTCGCTTGACGCGTACGCCGGACGCGCCAACGTGGCACCTCCCGTTCGTCTCGCATTGTTATTTTTCTCGCTAACCGCAGACACAAGATGCGTCGCGCTGGCGTGGCACACGACAAATCATCAGAGATGACGAGACATGTAGTCATAGATATAAGAAAGATATATTTCTATGTATGTAGTGCTGTTTATTTGACATTGATTGCAGGTGTTCGTGGACAAACAGCAGCCACTTAGCATTAGGTGGTCTGTAAGTTCGTTTGTTACTTAAATTTAATAAAAAAATGAGAACTTAAATTCCACAGCTAAGGTTCACAACTTAGAAACAAGAAATATTCAATAGCATGGAACATGTGCAGCCCTATATGGCATTAGTATAATGATACTAGTTTCTATGTATACCTCACATCTAGGTTCGAATATAGCATAGATCTCATGTAGACTACTTGCGGCCGGCTGCGGGCCGTGAATTTCTAATTCACGAGCAGTGAATTAGATTCACGCACAATAACCGAGCAGGACGTCGGGTTGTAACGAGTGGTCCACTCGCAGCCTCTTATAGGGCAGCATGTGAGTATGGAATTAATTATTGGTCGCATGATACATTTGTATGGATAATTTGTAAATGAAGATGCTACTAATCGAAGCAAAGTACGGGTCGCAAGCTACTCGTAGGTTGAGGTCTTGGATGTAGGTATAAAATATCAGTACCGTTATTTATGGCGTAGTTTTATTTGATTCACAAAAAGTGTTTTGTGCCAGGAACCGTCAATTTTGAATGAAAATATTTACTTCGACTTCAACATATTGCGGAATAGATGTTTTTGTACATTTGTAAAAGTAGTAAGTACAGCAACATAAAATTGTAAAATACTATCTTCATTTATTTATGAATTACAGCTTAGTACTACTGAACCTAGCTTAGCACGACCGCGGATCTTCCGTCGCCTCCTACGACATCCACGCGATGATATGCGGTGGAGGATATACTTTCACCGCCACTACACGACATAGTTGTTCGAATCGTATTACTCGTCTCCATATCCTGTGGTAGGTATGTAATACAGGGGAATTCTAGAAATGTGACCCATCTTTTTTATCAAGACTTTTGTGAGACAGAATTCTTATATGTTTCCCTCAATTTGAATACGAGATCTTTTTTTATAGAATAAGGGTGACAAACGAGCACACAGTCAACGCGATGGTAAGTGGATGCTGTGGCTCATAGACATCTACATTTATCCCCGATTAAGAATCAAGATGCGTTGTCACCAGTGAGGTCTAAGATGGAATGCCTCGTTTCCAATTAAAAAGGGTCTCCGGATCTCTATACTTACCATACGAAACACAGCAGTATTAGGCTGCTATTTTACGCTGGTATTCTGAGAGAGCATGGTCCTTCCCCGGTCGAGCTGACCCATTCGTGCTACCACCATAACATAGCTGCAGCGGGGCTGTACCACTTATGAAATTTTGCGAGTAAGTCCGTTTCATATATTTACTTTGTGGTTTTGGTTTTATATATCCGTGGGAAGAACAATTCATTCTTAAAACTCTCCTGTGTTAAGTCCAGTCCAGTCCTGTCAATGTACAGATGTGGACTAATACAGGTCCATTAAGAAGAATAACGAGAGCCGTGGTAGCTCAGATGGTAACGGCACTGTAAATATAACAGAACGCGAGTAACCCGAGTTCGATCCCCGCCGGCACCAATGAAATTGTTAATTGCAATTTTACGAGTAAGTGCTGATTTACCACGTGCTCGGCGGTGAAGGAAAACATCGTGAGGAAACCCGCATGTCTGAGTAATAAGAAGAAAATATTTTCGAAGACGTGAAATTCGCCAACACGCATTGGGGCAGCGCGGCAGACACTTCCTTGCCCTAAAACCCTCTCAGAAATGAGTGGAGGCCTATGTCCAGCAGTGGGACATATATAGGCTGTAACTGTAAGAAGAAGAACAGTACTAACGTGGTAGAGCTACGTTACAGCTTTATTATTGTTGTAGCTCGCATGCGTCGGCTAGGCCAGGGTGGGACCACGCACTCACAGAATACCAGCGTAAAATGGTAGCTTAATGCTGATGTGATTCGTGTGGTGAGTGTAGAGAAGCGGAGATCCTTTTTACTGTAAGCGAGGCATTCTATCTTATTCCTCAGGGGTGACAACTCATTTGAATTTTGATTCTTAATCGAGAATAAAAATGTAGTTATCTATAGGCCGCAGCATCCACTTACCATCAAGTGGACTGTGTCATTTTTCACCCTTATTCTATAAAAGAACGGGAACTTCCAAGGAACCAGTTCCTTAATCAGATAATAAATTGGTATAATAAAACTGAATTTCTTACAAAAAAAGAATTAGATTTTAATATATGGTTTTTAAATGCGTAATATTTATAGTATCGGGTATTATAAATAACGAAACACATATTTAACTATAAAAATACGTTTAATACTAGCATTGATAGTTATAGACTAAGCGTAGGTGGCGATTTGAGCTGGATACGTGTCACCGGTGCGGTGGTAAAAATGACAGATCGCGTAGTACTCTTTCAGCACGTTCTAGAAGTGGACCCCGCCAGCGCCACAGTGTAGTGTCCCGCACGGGCTGCGCTCTGAGATCAGCGCAGGTTTTGCTCAGCGCTGTTACGCAGTCGGCGCGATAGTGCTGCAAGCGAGCGTGACGCGTCTCCAACGCGTACGACGAGCACGCCCCGCCCAAGCACGCCAGCGGGAAATGATTGTGTAGCGCTAACACGCGGTCCGTCTCGTGGAACGCTTTTACGTACTGTCCCGGTTTGGTGAAGTTGCGCGTTCGATAAACGTGCTGCAACATGTGCATATAACGGGGTACGCCTTCCTCCCAGCCATGCTCGTGACGCAATGAGTCCAAAAAGTATAAGTTGGACGCATGGTACGACGAGCGCGCCGGTTTCCCTACAGCGGGTACTGACAGGGGCAGTATGCGTTTCATCAGCCCACTCCAGTCGTCGTCTTCCAATGGTACTATCACCTCATCTATATCAAGCAACGCCAGCCAACGATACTCATACATGTGCCGGTACAAACAGTCGTTGTACGGTATCAGCTCCATCTGGCGTTTGTGTGTTGTCTTTTTCTTCAAATACATATGCTGCAAGCCTGGTAGATTCGGCTGGCCACCGGGCAGCGTGATCGGGGTCACCTCGATCAAACCGAGCCCTTTGTAATAGTCTAACACTTTCGTTATGTTCGGGTGTACTTGCAATTCGTAAAAGAAAATCTTGTCGGCGCCGAGAATACGCACAATTTCTATCCACTCGACGAGGCGAACAGATAAGTCCTCGTGAAGAAAGTCGAGCCCTTTGACGCAGACCGCGAATTCCTTGCGCGGTGCAGGCGGCGTAGGGCGGTCGTAATGCACACGCAGGTTATTTGTGGCGCGGTCGCAGGGGTTCTCCACTATCGATACTGAAGCGGGGATGAGATGACGAACTTCAGCTGGTAGTACGCAAGCTAATAGATAGGGCTGCAGAACGTGATCTCGATAGTTGCCCCATTTGTTGTTCCACACGTATTTATACTCTAAATTACGAACAACTACAGGCGCCTCGCGTTCCTCAAACCAGAGCTGGCAGTGAGTGGCGAGCGCGGGTTTGATTCTATCGTGTACAGCAAGTACCCTCACCGCCGGTCCGATTCGGGACGTGTTCCGCGCGTCCATGTACGCCCCGTAAAAGTGGAACACGCCCTCGCTGGCATGCAGGGTCTGCCAATACGTGTTGTGGAATTCTAAGTCGTATATCGAAGGGAATGGGGCGCAGTCTTTCTTCTTGTAAAATTTGTTCTTGTCATCCTTATGGCGGTGCCAGTAGGCAAGGGGTAGAGAGGGGAGGCGACGTTCCGCGTCGGCTCGTAGTTCATCTTCAGTGAGCACCCGCGTGTCCGTGGCGGGGAGCGGCTGCGTGACTATCGCGGGGGTAGAGGCGGCTGCTTCTGACTGGAGCAGCAGTCGTGACGGAGGAGCCGGAGGCGCCGGACGTGGTGCGGGCGGCGCCTGCAGTCGCGGCAAGGCGACAGCAGCCAGTGCGGCCCAGCAGAGCAACGCGGCGAGCCAGCGAAGACGGGCACGTCCTCCGCCGCTCCACCGAGCGCACCAGCCTCGCATTGCCTGGAACAAATCAAAACATAAAATTAACATCTTACTGAGAGTCTATTACCTGCTCCTCTATTGTCACTTGAATAATGGCTTAAAGTGGATTATAATAAGTAAGAGAGGTGCGAGTATGCATATGTCCACCATAAGTACAAACGCTCCGATGGTGATGTGAACCTAAAGTTATTGTGACTACCTAGACGACTAGAGATCGTCATCGACTATCGACTGAGTCAAGCTGCCGTCATAATCTCCCAAAAACTTCGCAATGTGACCCATTAATATATTACACTGGATTTTTTTAAAAATAAATTATGATAAAGGACAATTTCTTATTAATAGCACCGGCAAAAGAACAACCACAGTACAGTCCATTACAAAAATAATTAATAAAGAAAGAACATCTTACTCATCATCGTCATCGTTACAGTCTACCTTTGAAAGCCTACCGACGAACTTTGGTTTTTTTCTTTTTAAACCAATAGAATGTGATAACGGGGTCAAGAATTACATGAAAAGGAGGAATTTGTTGGGCATATTTAGTGATCGAAGTCACATTTTCTCCCTAGATTGTAACTCATCTTAAATTATAAATCAGTTAAGATCAGTCGTTTAGTGTAGTAACAGTATACGAAAGGCCTGGACAGCTCAGCACGAAACCGCGACCTAGAGACTATGATTAGTAAAGTTCTCATTACTATATTTTCATCATCATCATCATCATCATGACAGTTCTTCACAAAGAGTCAAGGAGTGCCACAAATCACGATTCTGAGCCACCTGTATCCATCGACTTACCAGGTCGTCACTTCATCCACTAGAGTCAGTAGCCACCCTACACTTCTTATTATATATTTTAAAACATAGAAATACATCTTTTAATATTTATCTATCTTCTATTGTATAGTAGGAAGAAGAATACTAAAATTGTACCCTCTATAATATAAGGTCTCATCGGCTATACTTTAAATTTGTCATTGTGCGTAATTTGGGTATCGTGGAACAATGTAAAACAAATAGTAGGGTAGTATTTTGTTATTTAAAATGTAACATATTTCCAAAATTCAGGTCTTTCTTACAACCACTATGAATTTTTGCGAAAGCTGTATTATGCCACGTTCTTCATGTAAACTGTTAGCTACGCGAGAAACAGTGTGACTGTATTTGTTAATACAAAGGCACTAATTCGTTCCGACCACCCCGCATCTCGCAGGTCAAACTTATGCCACCTCGATTGCATACACAGGCTGCATCTGCAATACAAATGGGCGTACTATACATACATAGTGGTGTAGGACCACGCCACGATTCGTTCATGAACTGTTATACAGCCTATTTACGGCCCAATCCTTGGGCACAGGCCTCCGCTCGTTTCTGAGAGGGTATTAGGGCAAGGAATTGTCCGCCACGCTGCCCCAATGCGTGTTGGCGAACTTCACATGTCTTAGAAATATGTTTTTCTTTCATATTTATCAGACATGCAAGTTTCCTCACGATGTTTTCCTTCACCACCGAGCAAGTGGTAAAACAGCACTCAAAATTGCAATTAACAACTTAACTAGTGCCGGCGGGGATTGATTTGTGCTCGGTTTGTTCGCGTACTGTGAAATTTACAGTGAGCGCTAACCATCTGAGCTACCACGGCTCTTCAATCTTCATGAACTGTGATGATCCTAATATACTAATTATCCTAAACCCTATTATGACTAATGTAGTATTATAACCAGAACATTAGTCATAATATTATTGTATTGTCATCGGCTCTTAATATGTCAGCAAAATAGTGCTGTATACCAGTCTGAAGGATAAAGAGAGTATAATTACGGACCGAGAAGCGTACCATCGTGTCCTCGGTGGTGATAATGCGTGCGTTCATTCTTTATTTAAAGGTGGTTCCAGGTGTGCTGCAGTAGCCTCACCTTCAGGTGTACTGTTCACATGGATTTTCATTTTAATTGCTAAAAAAATGTATTGGTAAAGGCTAATCATTGTCCAGCTTTTCCAGCCCATGAACTTGGAAAGGAAATAATATCTACAGATATATTTTTCAAAGAGTAGCCAAATTTTAAACTTAAGTTCAAATATATAAATCATGAATACCAGTATTGTAGTTTTTGAAAATTATCATCATCATCATCATCATCATTACAGCCCTTCACAAGTCCACTGCTAAACATAGGCCTCCCCAAAGGTATGCCACAAAGCACGGTCCTGAGCCACCTGTATCCATCGACTTCCTGCATGTCTTACCAGGTCGTCACTCCA
>DWHP01001594.1:0-15824 GCA_018247895.1 Parnassius honrathi | reverse complement strand
ATTCGTCTTAATTTTGTCTATTAATTTGTGATTGTAATCTGAAGTGTCGGAATAAATGTATTTTGTCTTATGTCTTAATTCGATCTCATCAAGTGGTCGAGTAATTCACGTATTGTTTTGAATACAATCTCACTGTCACATAGTCTTTGGTTGTAAAGGAATTTGGTGATTCTGATTCGCACAAAGTGCTCGGTTTGTGTTGGTTGCCTGAGTCAGATGTGTTTAGTCTTAAGGTAAAAATGCCCGCTGAGACCTGCACAAAGCACACGATATTAACATGTGTTGCAAGATTATGGGACGTCATGGGATTTGTAGCACCTGTGGTATTGTATGCTAAACTTGTGATTAAACAACTTTAGTTGTGTGAACGTAATTGGGAAGGTACACCGCCTGATAACATAGTTCGTTCGTGGCTACGCTTTAGGGAGGAACTCTCTACTAAGTGAAATTAAAATACCACGTCATGTAAATATCAGTAAGGATAGCGTCGTCACTGTCATTAGTTTTGCAGACGCTAGCGAGAATGCTTACGAGGGTGTTGCATATTTTCACGGCCAGAATTATGGTGAAAATTCGACCAGTTCTCTCCAAGCTTAACACAAATGTTATTATTGCATGTTATAGTCGCATTCATATCGATAAAATATTTGCCCTTTCCGACTCAACAATCGCTTTATGTAGGGTTCATTCCTCCATAGGTAGCGTGTACTCAGATAATGGTACGAAATATGTCGGAGCGAAACGTATTTTATCGAAATTACACGGGTTTTTAACTTATAAATATTATAATTCGGAGTTTGCACACGTTTCAGCTGAAAACCGTATCTAGTGGTCGCTTAGCGTCTCCGCCGTAAGTCATTGTGGGGAAAATTGGGATACCAATACTAAAAGTCTAAAGAGTCATTTATATCGCGTGACCGGAGACCAAATTTTATCTTTTGAAGAATTAAGCACTGTACTCGCACAGATCGAGTGCGTTATGAATAGCAGCCCTTTTTGCCGTATGCTTTCCAGTGACCTCTCGGAGCATCTGGCTTTAACCCCGGCACATTTTTTTACATCTTACGCCTTTGAAGTACCTACCCACTGTAGATGTAGAGGATGAACTACATGTTCTTTCACGTACCATAACTTATTGGACAAGCTCGTGCAGTCATTTAAGAAGCGTTGAAGGACGGAATGTCTGCATACGTTGCAGTCGCAGCGGAAATGGTATACAGCAGTTAAACCATTAACGGTCGGAACTGTAGTTGTTCTCAATAAAGACAATATGCCGCCTCTTCATTCGCCATTAGGAATCGTTGAAGAGGTTTTTCCTGGATCCGATGGAGTAACGAGGATAGCTCGTATTAAGACCGCGATTTTGTTTAGTAGTTTACTTCACCAATAATTTTCGAATTGATTTTCTAGGTTACGGTAGTAGTTTAAATTAGGACTTAGTAGTAGCTTCAGTTCGTTTGGAAGGGAACCTTTCAAACCGGGGGAGGGGGAGGTTGCGCCAACGCACACCCTTGCGTTTTGTATTTGTTGATGTATTCGTTAGTTGGGTTGGCCAGCATAATTCCCCTATCTTCCGTTCATTCCCTGCATGGACCTGCCTAGTAAAGTGAAGCTAGATACTGGTGGACGCATTTTTGGTCTTCCAATGAGAGGCCCGTTCTGCCACGTATAAAAGGAAGATGGCGGAAGCTATAAGAAGACGCGCGCCGCCATCGTAGCCGAAATTCAATACAATTTTCATCGTGCCCGCACAGTCGTTAAGAGAGAGGCCGGTTGTCGCTTCCCCCAGGCAAGTGCTCATCGTTATTATGAGCTGTTTTATTTGTTGTTCCTTTGTCCACAGCAGCTCATCTTTCGTCGAGTCAGCCAACGTCACAAATTAATTTCAAAGCATGTATATTGTCTAAAGACCGCCACGTTCCACGTCCGCCATTTTGTTTTGGTCACAGTTGTTGTTGATCGTTCGCCCCACCATACGTTTGGACACTTTTCGCACACCCAGTTGATGTTCTCGTTTTATTTATATTGAAGTCGGTTGCACAATTTTTTTAATTTAACGCTTTGTTGAAGGTCTCGAAATCATATCAGTTCGGAAAAATAGCCGGTGGTAAACGAGAACTGCTTAATTATTATTGTATTGGTCCTAGCTAATTATGTTGTATGTAGTATGTCTAATATTTTCAAATATTCTAGTTTTTGTGGAAATTTTTAGATTTATTCTCACCTGTTGACGCTCGTTTATGTGTGTGTTGATAGTGTAGCGGGTTCACTGGCGGGACGTCGACTGGAGAGAGTAAAGTAGCAGTAGGATGAGCAATAATAACATTTCGTCGGGGTTTCTTCTGTTTATACTTATTTTTATCGTTTTTCACACCAAACTGTCTTAAAAACCATAATTCAATAGCTTAAATTAATGAAAATACTGAAACGGTCTTCTTTACTATAAAGCTTCCTAGTAGTTAGGCTCATGCGGTGTTAGCGCACGTGGCGCCGCCAGGCGGCAGGTTGTGCATTATAACACTAATTCATGACAACAACATCAAGCTTGCTAATCCTAAAAAACTATGCAGAATACACTTAAACATCTTGTTGATTAAATCTATCTTAACGTAGTTTTAATTTCGATTACGAACAAATTTAAATAAGTATGTAATTATGTAAGTAATTATGTATCGTCGTTAACAGTAGCTTAGGACCGTGCTTTGTGCAAATCCATGGAGGCTTATGTTTGGTAGTAGACATATAAGTGTATGTAACGTTGATGAAGTGGTTTACGTGGTAGAGTCACGCTGTAGCTATATAGTTGTAGCTCGAACGGGTCGGCTTAACCGAGGAAGGACCACGCTCCCACAGAATACCAGCGTAAAATAAGTGCTCAATGCTGATGTGTTTCGTATGGTGAATGTAGAGAACCGGACCGCCGGAATCGAGGCATTCCATCTTAGTTCTCAAGGCTGACAACGCATTTGTATTTTGATTCTTAATTGAGAATAAATGTGGATATCTATGAGCCACAGCATCCACTTACCATCAGGTGGACTGTGTGCCCGTTTGTCACACAATGCTATAAAAATGAAGATAATAACCCATGCTTATTAGGGAGTATACGAATCGCTAACCAACGTAGTTCTCTTATATATAATCAAATATTTCTTATAAATTACAGCAAAACGTTTCGGAAGAAGGAATGTTCTATCTACTGTATACATAGCTCGAATTCAAACGTGATCAACGTACTTATTGGGCAGGCATCGGAGTCATGGCGTACATTAAATTTATCCGAACTGGAATGAAAGCCATGCTGAGAATTCATCCGCGAATGCCCCTGCTTTGAAATGCTTTAAGAACCAATCAATCGTAAACTCATCAATCGAGAGACGCTCCAGAGTTTCTATTTATTAAAGAAGTATTTAATTAGGACCTTTTTTATTTGCAATTACTCCAATGTTAAAATTATTTGTTTATTATTTTTTTATTGATTAATCTTGTCTTCGATTTAAAGGATAATATATATATAGTATAAGAGCAAATTGAGTTTGATTCCCACCGATTGCAATGATATTATTTGTAATTTCATGTTCTAATTCACAACGTGTACGGCGGGGAAGAAAATCATCGTGAGGAAACATCCATGGTCGAAGCATTTAAAAAAATTGAGGAAGTGAGAAGTTGTATTTTAAAAGTGTGTGCATTTCTATTTTTAATGCTAAGTTATTAGGATGATGTCCAATGAGTTTCATAGCAGCCATGGCTAATCAGTGAATAATTTAGCAACGAAATGGATGAAGAACGAAGATCTTTGTCATAAAAAAGGAAGAGATTGAAATTTATCGTATCTATCGTACTAAATATAAATGTGAAACAAACTTGTTGTACTTGTATTATATCGGGAAATAAAAACAAAATGGTACGATGTTGTCCAAGCTTCTACTATTCTCGTAAATAAGTAATTAGGCCATTATTCGATAGCTTGTAGGCGATCGTCTCTGAAATCAGATTTATTATGTAATGTGTAAGCCGCTATAAGCCGTGATAGCTCAGGGGCTAAACGATTGCTGTAAATCTCACAGAACGCCAGCAACCAGGGTTTGACCCAAAGACATAAATAAAACAGTCGATTGCAATTTTGTGTTGATGTCAGAGGAAGAAAAAATACTTCAAAGAAATGTTCAGTCCAGATTGCTCTATAGCCTTCTCGTAAATGAGAGGAACTCTTTGCCCAGCCTTGAACAGTATAGAGGCTATTTAATATAATAATAAAAGCTCCTCATTCAACTGATGCTATTTTCCAAAAGGCTTAAAAAAAGGCGCATTATAAAATGAGACTGTGTATTCAATAGATAGATAGAGCGGATATAATACATTTTAAATGTGTGTACATAAACCGTTTTTATATTGTGTTAAATTATATTATCCAGTGTTATGTATTAACATTTTAATATTAACTTATATTAAATAATAAATTATTAATTTATTATTAACTTTTTACTTTATTTTTATTTTTCTTTCTTTGAATGGTTGAGTCAATTTATTGGTAGAACCATTTACGGGGTAGTCATGCTGCAGCTTTATTATGGTTGCAGCACGAATGGGTCGGCTCGACCGGAGAAGGACCACGTACTCACGGAATATCAGTGTCAAATAGCAGCTTAATGCTGGTTTGTTTTGTATGGTGAGTGTAGAGAACCGGAGACCTTTTTTACTGGAACCAAGGCATTCCATCCTAGTCCTCAGAGGTGACAACGTATTCCGTATTTCGATTTGTAATCGAGGATAGATGTAGATGTCATGTGTTTCTCGTTTCTCGTTTGTCACTCTTATTCGATAAAAAATAAAAAAGAAGATGTTACTGTCCATCTTATTTTTCAGTTTACCTCTGTCACATCTCACAACTCTAAGGGAGGATAAAGGGAAGTATATTTGATTACATCCCGAATGCAAAGAATTTATTGTTTGAACTCAAGGAATTATTGCTTGTATTTACTTTTGAATGTTTAGTGAAGCAACGGATTTTTGAAAAATCATTGTACGTTAGAATGAATAAAAACAAGATGCTTTGTAATTTTGCCTCTGCATCCCGTCGCCAGTCTGGGTATTTAATGACGGGTATAAATGAGATAGGTAGTTATATCGCTAAAAACGTGTGGTGGCTTGCTGTGTAGTGTGGTAAAGTACACACAATATTTTCATGTGGATGTCATAACAGCAGCTTTGATCCTATAGATTGCAAAACGAAAATTTCAAGACACATATGCACCGAGCAGGAACACTAAAGAAAGTAGAATTTAAGTTGATATTACATAATATCTAACATTGGATCATTGCAGTAAAACGATAAAAGATATTAGTCTTAATTCTTTTCTATTATACACAATCAAAGAGATTCAAGCGGTCATTGTGAACATTGTCAAACAAAAACTTTGATCTCGTACGTTAGTTACGTAATCTAGCATTGAATAGTCGTATTAGCCCTTCCCTTACCCATAAATCATATATGAACAGTTCAATTGTTTAACCATTGTGTCTTTTTCGCGGACAAGTGAACTGTTAAGATAATTATAGCAAACTTCAGGGAATTCGGTATATCACTTTAAACAATTATTTTCTTTCAGCCAAAGTAAAAGCGCACGAATACGATCCCTCGTGGTCACATATGACACTAGAATAGCCCAAGCGACTTGTTACATATAGGTAGTTTTATTATTTACCTATAGTTAACTTATAACGAATTACGATTTTTGGCCGCTTTGTCCCTTCTATTGCCTGTTGACATTTAAATGTTGTTCACAACAAGCAAATCCAAAAACACGAATCATGAAATCACATTTCTGATTTCACTTAAAAGATAAATACCTATTTTATTTTACCGCAGCGGCACACAAAATAATTAAGTGAAATTCCTTCCGTAAGGATCGTTCTAAAAACTTTGAAACGCAGTCTCCCGTACTGAGATCAGAGTGTATGGTTCAAAACATTGATTTGGTTGTATGCGGGAATTGGTTTGACACAAAGCAAGAATTTCGTAATAATTTCGTTACATTAGAAAAGTTAATGTTAGTTGCAAGTACTCTTACTACTTGCAATGTTACTCTACCCGTTGACTTTGCAGGTTAACCGTACGTTAAGGATATTTAACTGTTCTGCAACTACCTAGGTATAACCAAATATAAAATATTTTTGTTCTGTAACAGAATCAATAAAAAAGGAAATAACAAAATTAAAAAGTACATTAATGAATATATTTTTAATTTCTAATAATATTTTTTGTGCACTGCGGTATCTACTGAAGACGACTGCTGGCGGAGAGGGACCGCACGCCAATCCACAAAATGTAACTTCAACTACATATATAATAATATATAGTGGTTATACAAGTAAACCAAACTGATACAAAAACTAAATTGCTTAGTACCCTGGCATACTACCAACATACGTAATATTGGTAGTTGTTGGGAGCACTAAGCTGAAGTTTTTGACGAATGTGTTTACTTCGGACAAATAGTCCGACAAGGTAAGTCCAACTTCGACCGAGTGGGCAATTAAGTGTACGTACAGTTTCAATTTCGATAAATGTATTGTTCATGAAGGTAGCGTACAAGCAAGCACCTAAAAGCAGTAAATGTTAATGAAACATTGAATAATTCAGTAGGACACGGTGAGCGCGTTCGCAGCAACAAACTTATGATACGTTGTACAGAAGACGCCACAAAGCGAAGACGAAGTAAAAAGTGTAAATCGAAACGGAGGCGATGGAGATAAGGAGAGCATTATTTATTCCTCAAAATAATTTACAGCGGCGCCGGCTTCAGAACCTTTGTTCTGCAACGTTACAATGTCGCAATTATTTTTTTATTAGCATGCTCGAGACGGTACGTTACAGGAGCAATATAAGGTGGAACGTAATTCTATGGGACCGCACATTTAAATTGTTTAAATTTGTTTATTTTTTATAGGATAGGGTGACAAACGAGCACACACCAGTTTTACACACACTTGATGGTAAGTGGTTGCTGTACTCCATATATACATCAATGATCTATCCTCGATTGCGAATCAATATGCAGATGTGTTGGGCGTCCACAAGCTCAGCCAGGTAGCACACCCTCAAACTGTAATGGACAAACGTTAGGGTTAAATATCCAATCCCCCAACCTTAAGGTCGGAAAGGTCTTTGCCAAGCAATGGAACGTTATAGGCTGGTAAGATAAAAAGAAGAAGGTAGGATAAAGGTTACAAACGAGCACACAGTTCACCTCATGGTAAGGAGACGCTGTGGCCCATAGACATCTATATTTATCCTAAAATACAAATCAAAATACAGATGCGTTGCCACCCGTGAGGACTAAAATGGAATGCCCCGTTTCTAGTAAAATGGGTCTCAGGTTCTCAACACTCACCATACGAAGGTGTGTTTTTATCGTATAGTTAAAAAAAAACACAATTATAATTTCAAGTTTATCACCTGTTTGAATTTATTTAATTTATCGAAATAAATATCATATTAAATATGGTCGATAATACTTTGTATTATTGACGGTGGTGTGTTTTTCTTAATAGTGATGTTGGGATTAGTGGTGACGGGGATTCACTATCGCAATTGAGGAAGAGCGGGAGGCTCCTCAAATTAAGTAAGACATTATTTTATTTTATAACGCTGATCATATTTTTTTTAGTTAATTTACAAAAGATGAAACTGCAGTGTAGTATAGCCCCCGCGGCTATATACCTACATATATTGGAATTAAGTTAAAAATTAGCAGTAGTACAACCAAATTCACAACAGCAAGAGTAAGACGTCTCCTTTTCATATTTAACACCTTTCAACTACACAACTATCGTAATGATACCAATTTTTGTGTTTATTTATATAATCTAAAAAATAAAAACGAAATTGGACCTCGTCACAGTAATATTATTTATAGTATTCCCAGTGATTGCATTCACTCTTTTTTTGGGTTTTGACCTTCGCTTGATATAAAAATTGGTTTTCGCAGCAAATAGAGTAAACCAAAGGTTTACGATTTGTAATAACTCAATTTTGTATAAAATGAATCGTTCTGATATAGGTTGGCTTCATGTACTTTTTGTATTTTGTTTCTAAAAGAAATGTATGTATTATATAACAAGGGACGTAAACATCCCTATTACATAAAAAGGGGAATACAAGAACATAAACGATGGACTTAATGCCTTCAGGCATTCTCTATTTTATTTTAGTAAATGTACAAAATTACATACGATGGTGAGTATATGACTTGATGTCCGATTTGTGACAGGAATTGATCCGAATACTGTCGGAAGCAATAAACTGTGCAAAGGATGTTAGAATGCCGCAAAATATAAGCAATACAAGAGACACACTACACTTCTTTTTAAATGTTGTTATTATGCATCATGGAGTAGTTTTGAACATGCAAATATCACATGGATAAGACCCGGATCAATTATTATTTGTAGGCCATATAAACACTCGCTCGGTGCAGGATTCGAACACGAAGCCCATCGTAGCCAAACGCTTACCCACTGCGCTTCCGAGCCGTAGTTGTAATTGTCCTAATTAACTCATTGCTAGCGTACCAATTCTTCGGTGATAAAATAGGATGTAGTGTGAAAGATATATTGATTGCTTAGTTATTTCTTCAAAATTTATCAACTGCTGGGATTTGAAACCAGGACTCGCGACGTAGCTAAGTATTTTACAACGAGATCACAAGGTCGAAAAATACACATACCGCACGGCAGCGTTTAATCTTGTTAAATCTTTTCAATTGGATCACGTTTGCGAGCTCCGACCTTGTGTTACTGATATTCAGGCTACTTGCTTTTATAGGCAACGGAGCCAGATAAATTGTAAAAAAAATATTACAGTCATTTTTGTCCCGTATTGAGTTCATTCTATTGAAATAAGTTGGAAATAGAAGTAAATATTTCCGATATAAAAGAGATCGAAGTGAAGCCACACCATGTGGCACGCAGATACAAACCAATACAAAGCCGCGACGTGAAATCCATTTCAATCGAAATTGCTTCTTATTTTACGGTTACATACTGAACTAGGAATGATTTCCCGCTTAGAGAAACAGACGTTAAGTTGACCGAACAAGCAAGTTAATTAAATTGCTATAGTTCTCTTACAGTACATAACGTCGTTTTTTGGTAATGTTTATGTTCATAGCCTTAGAAAGATTTTACAGCTTATTATGTATTTATTTATTGTCAAAGGTACATACACCTACCAACATGTTCAGACACGTTTAATTAATGACATAAATTTATAAATATATCACTATATAAATATATGCAATAATATTAATGACTATATACATATATTCAAAGACCATAAATAAACACATCAATAACAGGCGTACATACGTTTGCAATAGTACTTAAATGATTTATGTGTACTCCTACTTAGAAAGTTTTACAGATACATATTTTCTCTTTTCCCGTTAGCAGGGTCGGCTTTCCCAATCCTGAGGCACTATTTGTTTTGCACTGCACAGCTTTGTACTATTTGTTGCAATAGACCGTTGATGAAGCTTGTTAATCGTCTGTTGACGAAAATGAGATTAAACATCATCAACAATAATTATAATAATTGAGGTTAAACTTAAATTAGCTGCACTAATACGAAAGATAGTCCGTTTCATGGCGGGGGGTTTCGTATAAACTTAATTATGTATGTAGCGAGTCGTTCATCGTGAGAATTCCGAAGATTGCTCTAACAAAAAGATAGGTTGGATTATAGGGCAAACTTAATTTTATAGTGGAAAAAGATATGCGATCAAAAACATTACTTGTAAAAAAAACCAAGTGTCGCAACTCAGTTCATCTACCGTAAAAAGTTGTGAGATACATGCAATACCAAGTCGGTTAATTTATTTAGTCCCTACTTAAGGGTCATTCTGTTTAAGTTATTACGTAATCAGCTAACCTAACAACATCTTATAATGACCATATCAATATTAAAAATCTTTAAATCTTTTATATTTTAACCTCTTGGCTACCAAGCGTCCAAATTTGACCGTGGCGATTTTCCCTCAAAATTCAAGAGGTCAAATGTGACCGCACCCACCCACAGCGCTTAAACCCATAAATACTTATGTTTACAGATTACTTTTCTACGAAGAAGTTTGGCATTATAGAATCAAATTGAAATGTTCTATCCTCCAGTGAAATAAAAGGTCAGTTAGTCTATGGATATTAGTATTACTTGGATCTCACAACTTTTTACGGTAGAAGAACTGAGTTGCAAGACATGTTTTTTTACAAGTTACGTTTTTGGCATCTCATTTCTTTTTGTAGATAGTCCTACTTTTTTCCTTTCCGGTACCTCCTAATTCTTGAATA
This sequence comes from Parnassius honrathi, assembly GCA_018247895.1. Taxonomy (NCBI): domain Eukaryota; kingdom Metazoa; phylum Arthropoda; class Insecta; order Lepidoptera; family Papilionidae; genus Parnassius; species Parnassius honrathi. The sequence continues at coordinate 5,474 of DWHP01001594.1, read as the reverse complement.
CCAACAGCGTACCTATTCACACCTATTATTCCGTGATATTATACATATACATACAGATATACTGGTTCATTCACTGCAAATGTAACTTTGTAATCCTATATATTTATATGGGATTACAAAGTTATTTATGCAGTTAGTGTATCTAAAAAACTGGACCGAAATTGCAAAATATTTTAGTTTTTATTTGATTTATACACTAAACAATACTTGTGTTCTAAATTTGAAGCTTCTATGTCTACTATAAGTGCCTTGGAGTTTTGATGCTCGGTCAGTCAGTAAGTGAAAAAATTAAGAAACTTTGACTAGTTATAATTCTTAAATTACCGGTTTAAATTCAATGAAATTTGAAACATACTATGTTTATACAATTCCTGGTTGGTACTGATAAATTCAGACTTCTAGTTATATCCACAACGAAGTTATAGGACGTCAAAAATGGCCTGAATTGCTTCGAGAAAAGGATAGTACGGCTGTGCCGCTTTTTTGTTGCTCGACTTGGCGGAGACACTGCTATGCCCCCAAATTCTTCGAGGTTTATATCACGATCGACGATCCAACTTCAAATGTAAAGTCGTAATCGCAAAAAATAATTTATTTATTAAATGTGAATAACTATAAGTCAACGATTTTCGTATTTTTTTCTTTACTTACGTTTTTTCTTGCAATATTTTATGATTCTAAGTCAATGGGAAGCCTTATAAGTTTTGATAAGGTAATGTAAATTTTCCAGAATCAAAACATGTGAGATAATTAATGTATCGTATCTTTTGAGTGCATTGACTTAGAAGGTTGAATTTTATGAAACAATTCCAAAGGCACGTAGACCTTAGTATTTGATATTAATTTCTACTTGATTCCTTTTTATCGAGGGAAAATCCTCATGGATACCTTCGGCTGCGGGGTCAACAGATAGGCTATGCCGGTTGTCTACAGGCTAAAACCTGTGCTATCAAGGTGCTCAGGACCACTTGGTAGTCACCGCCCACCTCGGGATGAGGTATCAACTTGATACCTCTATCTGTTCCTGAAAAGAAGGACCTTGAGAGAAAGACGAACAGAGTTTCTTCTTCTTTTGAGGTACGTAACCATATAAAGATCGGTTAATATGCTAACTATGAATAGATCTAGCCTTTATAAATTATTAAAGTTATTTACACAGTATCATTGAAAAAAATTGTGGGTGGTTTTAAACCAATAATCAAAAGATTGCGGCTTAAAATTATTATCAAAATGTGTATTAGGGTCTGAGCTGACTCAAAGGTACTTAATTAAAAAGTAAAACATTTTTGTCCCATTAAATTAATGAAGCACGCCTTAGTTAAGCATTCGCAATATTTGAATCTGAAGTAGTTTTATCGGACTATTTTTATTGAATACTAGCCACTCACTACGACTTCACATGGATAGGACTTATTAAATTCGCTTTATTAAGATTTAAGATAATCACAATTTGTTTGAATTATTAATATTTAAGCTTTTTTCTAAATATTTTTCGGACAAAATATAGCCTATATCCCGTGCTCTTCTAGCCTAGGTAGTCTCCATCTGTTCGTAAGTTCTCATTACAATCGGTTGAGTTATACCGAAGATTAGCCCAAACACACACACAGACAGACACATTTTTGAAAACTTATTGTTTATAATTATAAGCATGAAAATAACTCCCTAAGCTTAATAGAAGCCAGTTGTTTCAACATTACTAGAGACAGTTCGATTCTATTTATATGTATAGAATATAGATGATTGTGTTTTAGTTAACTACCCACTTTGTAGAGGCACACATCCAGGAGTGAATGTTTGTGGAAAGACATGTCAGAGACTTGAGAGAGAGAGAGAGAGTTAATTTTTAATTTTTTTAATGTGAACTACATATTATACTAATGGTTAATTGTTAAATTTGAAAAATCGATAAACTGCAATATGTGGTAGCTCCTCGCTGCATTATATCATACCTGGTAGAGCCAAGCTGCAACTATATTATGCTAGTAGCATAAAGGGCCGGCTCGACCGGGTAGGGACCACGCTCTCGCAGAATACCAGCGTAAAATAATGTTTGATGCTGCTGTTTCGTACGGTGAGTGTAGAGAACCGGAAACCCGTTTTACTGGAAATGAGGCATTCCATCTAAATCCTCAGGGGTGACAACGCATCTCCATTTTGATTTTTAATCGATGTTGAATTTAGATCTCTATGGGTCACAGCATCCACTTACCATCAGGTGGACTGTGTGCTCGTTTGTCACCCCAATTCTATAAAAAAAAATATATTTGAAACAATGCACTTAGTCGGATTGTATCCCTCCTCCTTTTTGCTTCACTCTCCTCTATAAAAATATCTCTTGCATACCTGACGGCTGTTATGCCTACAAGAATGGGAAATTTAACATTCATCATCCATTATCAGTTATCACATCATCCCTAGCTGAACGGTTTGCTAAGTTTAAAAGTATTGTTAAAATATTTATGAGAAATAAAGAAAACAAAAAATATTTACTTCATTAAGTTAATTAGAAAACAGATTTGTCCCAAATTACATACATTAAGAGATTTTACAAAGTTTCTAACTTAAAATAGCGACCGTCGCCGTGGAAACTGACGGATCTAATCAGAGTGAGGATGTGCACGCGAGAGACTTAAATTCCGCGCAAATGGTTTCTCCATTAGGTGCTGCGTTAGTGTCTAGCATCCGCTCCAACGACGGAAGCTAGAATTGATGAGAATTGCTTTCGAAAATGCTTTAAATCGCAATATTCTCAATAAGCTTCGACGTACAAGTTTTTGTATTAAAATACGTTGTGCAATCTTGTCGTTTTCTACAATCTTTAAAAGTAATTTTAATGTACGCCAATATTATCTTGTTTAAAAAAACTATATTTGTTTATGTGTGCTTTAAGTACTTTGATCTAAAATTGATGAAGAATAAGGGTTAGTAAATAAATAACTTTAAGAAACAAACACTTGTGATCTGTTAGCGCAATTATGTAAATAAATTGTAATGCCATTCAGTTATTGTAACGAAATTTAAATTGCAATTATCACTTTTCTAAAAAAAAAACTAGGAGAAAACAACGACCCCAGAGTTCCCTTTTGGGTACAGCGGTTTCTAATATAAGAGCTTTAAATAAGCCTTTCTTGAATAAAATATTCCTCACGTCAAATTACTTCTTTTTAACTGAATTCAAGAAACGAGGAAGTTCTACGTTCGACGCGTATGTTTTTTTACGTATGGTTTCACTAATTTCTTTGAAAACGGCCGAATCGATTTAAAGGGTTCTTTTTAATTAATAAAAAACATAGTTGAGGGTAGAAAAAGGGTAAAAATATTTCAATGTAATTTAGTAGTTACTTGCAACCTCTTATATTCCCGATACCACTCAAAAGGGAAAAGGGTACAATAATATAAATATTTAGTAACAAGTAAAAACCGTCCACAAAAATAAAAAGAATAACATCACTTTCGCTCTGGAAGTCGGAGCTATAATTCTACTTCTAAATAAAATCTTATTGTAATTTAAAAAGAAAAAAACACAAAATTCACCGAGCCCGAAGGTTTAAAATCGTTGAGTTGATATGATGAGTATCGAGTGCCTGATGCCAAAACAGAGCCTTGTAGTTCAAGGGGGGTGGCTGTTCACGTAGTTAAAGTGTGAGCCACCTTTGTTTTAACCATATCGTCGTTGTTTCTATAACAAAACCGCCCGGTTAATATGCCCGCAGTTCTGCTTGATTGTTGCGCCTCTGATTCACGTTATAGACAGAAGAGTTTTACGTCAACGATGAATTTCCATTTAGTGATGTAATGTATTCCATGTTTACTGTACTGTTCATATTGGTAGTGCAGCAGTAACATGATATTTGGCTCCAGAGCTATAGTACAGTGTCAAGAAATTGAACAATTATAATTAAACTATTATTAATAAGTACAAAAATACTCTAATAAATAATATCCACATACTCGCTTCTGAAATCTGTGCTAAGGCTCCCTCCCTCCTTAAAGAACTAATTATTTTATCCTTTTGAGCGATTTAAGGATTATAAAGTTCAACGTAACATTCACCTATTTTTCCACCCTTAGGGATGGATGGACTTATTTTTTAATATTTGAGTAGAATTACGTCTGAAATATTACAGCCTATTTAATTTAAAAAAAAAAACATTAAAATCTGTTCAGCCGCTTCCGAGAAAACGGTAATACAAAAAAGACACGCGTCGAAATAGAACCTTCTCGACGACTAATTAAAGTTACAAGAAATTATTAATAAAACTTTAGTTTGTGTCCATATGTGAGACTTTTTCTATTTCGTAGTCAGTCTTATGTATTTTCTTGATATCACCTTTATCAAGATTGTTTTGTGTTCAAAACAGTATTAGTCTATTGAGCTATGTTCCCTACCAAAGACTGTATTTGTTTTACAAATCTTCATGCTGTGCCACACCACAGTTTAGACTGCCTAAAATTGAATTGTCCTAATTATAAACGTATATGATGGTTATAACTAGCAGAATTTGACTTTGCAGTGTTAACCGTGTATCATGATTCGGGAAAATTATTTAAATTGAAAGTTGTGTATATTAGAGTTTAAAAAAACTAAACAACATGTATTGTAAAATGAAGAAAAATTGTAAAAACGAAAACAAAATTAAAATAAATTCGAAATTTCATCGCAGGCACAAACAAAAGAATGCGTTGCTTCAAATTGGCCTTTCATGCAAAACTGTTTTGTTTCGGTTAGGATTTGATATACATGCCGGGCTCAAATCTTTTAAATGTTGTCAAACCATAGTGGCATTACGCAGCTGGATGGTACCTGAAAATAAAAAATAAAAACTTATCACAAACGAAATAAATTCAAAATACACTTATGTCTACACACACGGCAAGATGTCAGTCAAGTTCGGAAATGAGAAGGAAGACGCACCTACAGCCGACAGTGTGTATATTTACACGAATTCAAGCTTCTTTCGCATGTGTAATTTGACAAGTTTATATCCAACTAAATTATACTGTAAAAAAGAACAAATTTAAACTTTAAGGTGGTTTTAAATATTACTACGTTATTTAAAAGCGATCACTTATCCCTTTAGTTTCCATAGCTATATCTTATTTTCCTTTCTATACCGATTCTATATTGGCCTACTTTATTAAGTTGAAAGGAGTGGCATAATAACCTCAAATAAATATTTACAAAGAGAAGGCGGTCACCAGTGAGGAGCCAATACCCAGCCTAAACACCTTTTGATCTTAATTTTGTCAATGGATACGATTTGATACATAGGCCGCACTAAAAGTATCAGGAATGGAAGGACTGTTCCTGTCATATTAAAATCTTTTTAATTGAAAACTCTTTGGTTTTAAAAATCGAATACCATTTATTAATTTTAAAAAAGATTCTCGGTATTGTCACAAGGTTTTGTCAAACTTGTTTAGTCGTTGAGAAAATGGAATTGACTCGAGAAAATTCAAGAGCGATGATT
>DWHP01001593.1:0-15825 GCA_018247895.1 Parnassius honrathi | reverse complement strand
TGGTGAGTGTAGAGAACCAGAGACCCTTTTTACTGGAAACGAGGCATTCCATCTTAGTCCTCAAGGATGACAACGCATCTGCATTTTGATTCATGAGCGAAGATAGATGTAAATGTTTATGGGCCAAAGCAACCACTAACCATCAGGTGGACTGTGTTCTCGCTTTTCACCCTTCTCTTATAAAAAAAGGCAAACATTTACCACCAGGTGGGATATTTGCGCGTTTGTCATCCTATCCTATAAAAAAAGCCACGCTATAACTGTATTACGGCTACATAACCAATGGAAAGGACTACGTTCTTAAAATTCCGCAGTTAAATAGCAGCTGTGTTTTGCATGGTTTTTTGTTACCAAGACGTTCTACATTAGTTCTCAGAGATTACAACTCACCTGCACTTTAATTTTAAATGCTTTGGCCAATAACATCAACTTACCGTTAGTTTGATTATGTACTCTTTGATTACTCAAAAAATATTGTCAATTCCATTACAAGACGTCTAATACTTTTAATGCTTGGTGCCGCCGTTGGTCGGCTAAATGATAATACCATCTGCTATAAGTGACTCTTAGATTTTCTGGTCAATTTTTTAGCCGTGTTAGCTATTATCCAAATAATAACACATATGCAATGTCAAAAGTGCCGAATAATAATTTGCCAACCCTAACAAAATCCACTCGCTTGCTTGGAATGTATTTTAAATGTAAATTGTAAGTATACTTAATATTATATCTTCTTGTTTTTTTTAAAAATTTGTTATTCATTATTGTTTTTGCAAAGTTTAGTTTTAAGTTCGAATTATTCTTTTGGCGTGAGTGAAATAAACTTTAAGGAATAATGAGCAAGGCTTGTGTTCTACGAGGTGATGATGAAGAAGAAGTACAGCCTACATAATTCCCACTGTTGAGCAGAGGCGTCTCAATTCGATGAGTGATCCACGTCTCATTCTCATACCGAGCTGATTTTAGCTTGCTGTGTAAAGTGGCAATGGCCGACTCTTAGATTTCCTTCACCGTTGAGAACGCGATAAATGAGCATTTCCAATTAAAATTTGGAGTATTAATATTTACATCGCCTGCAGGAATCGATGTTTTAGGTAAGAGCCCTGAGCTGCCACGGTCAATCCACTTATCTCGCATCATTCATGACTCGTCATCTCGCATCATTTCGTTAATACGAAATTAAGTCCAGTTAATTTTGGATCCCGTTTATCGATTCTGTTTAGACGATTCTTCGCAACATACTTTCTATGCTTTCTAGTAATTATTTGCTCGCCTTCGATTTGCACGTGCGAAATTTGCAAGTAGGTGTTATATTTACTAATTACGTGATGTAAGTCCATGCTAAATGCTAACGTTGTACTTAGATCTTGAACGCGTCAACGCACGAGAGAAACTCTTCAGGGTATCAAATGAGTTTCTAGAGTAGATTAACAATGTAGACGTATGTGTGGTTATAAAACGAAGTAAGTACGTATATTTTTAGAAGAACGTAAAAGAGAAAATATCGAAAACATTAAATACGACGATCTGGTGTCGTGTCATACGTAATATGTGTAAAGTTTCCAGATACCAGTTTCCAGCAGACTTCAAGTGGGGAGGGGAGAGGGCAAGTCCAGCTGTGGACTTATAAAAGATCGTACAGGCTCACTGTTGACAATAAATGGTTTGTGGGTCGCGATATATAGTTATTGTCGAAATTGGCTCGACCAACAAATTTTTTATCGCAGTGGCGACACATTTTTTATAGGAGCAAACTAGCATGCAGCTCACCTGATGGTAAGTGACTACCGCCGCCCATGAACAATTGCAACACCAGGGAACCTGCAATTGCGTTGCCGGTAATTTAAAAAGGTGTAGGCTCTTTTCTTGTTGATCCCTTAGTCGTATCGGTCAGCAAAAATCTCTGGTGGTAGTCGATTCCACATGCGAACACACCACAGTTTTCCACAGTTGTGCGAGGAAGAAAAATTCTTTTAAATCTCGCAGTGGTGGACCACGCAAGTCACCCAGATGGTATGGATTTTATCGCGAGTTTTGGCGCGATGTGCGATGGTGAAATTGTGCGGCTGGAATTAGAATAATTCCTCTGAGCACTTTCCGTAAATGCGACAAAATACGCAAAGAGATGTAACATCTCTTCGCAGTGCTAGTGAGTCAAGCCGATCGGAAAGAGCTCGGTCGCCCACGATTCGAACGGCTCTGCGCTGGATGCGATCAAATGGAAGGAGCTGGGTGAAAAAAAAATGCACGTACATCGGATATGTCTAGAATAAGTGAAAAAGAACCTCAAAGTGTGTTTTATACGTACCACACTGCAGATACATATATTATGGTTGTAGAAGAAATGGAACGACTCAACCGGGGAAGGGCCACGCCCTCACTGAATACCGGTGTAAAACAGCAGATTAATAAAAAAGCAGTGTAACACTGCTATGTTTTGTATAGTGATTGTGCAGATCCGGTGACACTTTTTACTGCAAATAAGCCATTTCCAGTAAAAGGATTTCAGATTTTTAATCGAGGACAAGTCTATGAGACACCGCTTCCACTAAACATCGGGTGATCTGTGTACTCGTTTGTGTTTATTCTGTTATAAAAAGTGTCCGCGTACATTTGAGCTACTCAATAAGCCAGATAGTTGATAACTTCTGACAGTATTATGAAATCGTTCGTGGAATATCGACAGTAAACATTGACACCAAAGCGTTTCGGTTTTCGGTGTTTTACGAAGGTCGCTCCGTGTAGTCTGTTGATATGCAAATTATATAAACTTTGTTTTGTTTTCAATTAATAGATATGAGTGTACTTATCTATATACATACATATGAATAAAATTGGAGTATCTGTCAATATCAAAATAACCTCTCAAACCCTAAGCGGTCGCATAAGATCGCACCCACCCACAGCCTTTTAACCCACAAAAACTTATATACAGAGACTACTTTTCTATGAAGAAGTGTGGCATTATCGAATCAATATGAAATTTTCTACCCTTTAACGCAATAAAAAAACAGTTATCTTATGAATATTTATTCATAATCTACGTTCATTTCGTACGCCATTTTCGTGGTAATGTTGTATTGTGTTGATTTTTGGATTTTCTAGTGTTTTATTACTTTTACGTAAATAATTTTGAGTAATATATATTGAAAAAAATGTTATTTTCACGCGGCCGACATTCGCTTGGTATGTCTATTTTTGTCATAAAAATACAATAAAATCTGTTTGTAATGAAGTACAACCTGACTTTTGTTTAGACTACAGGATAGAGAATTTTGTATAGATTTTATAATGCTAAACTTCTTTATAGAAAAGTGGTCTATAAAATTTAAGTTTTAATGGCTTTAAGCGCTGTGGGTGGGTGCGGTCGCATTTGACCGCTCGGGATTTGTCGTGCGCATGCGACTGCATGAGAGTTTTATGGCGCTTGAAGTGATAACTGTCATCTATCGAGCTCAGGGGGTTATTTATGCAAGCCATTATTTGGTCAGTGTCTTTCTGTCGTCCGTTATGGATAACCTTTCGAATGGCTGAATCGATTGTAACGAACCTTCACGAACAGATAGTGAGCAATGCCAGGAGTGATCTAAGATATTTCATCACGCGTAATTGGAGTTACGTATTGGCCACTATACGGTACCTACAATTACAGGCTGTGAAATGTTTCATCTTACCCTTCATGGGCGTCAACGCTTTCGTTAAAGTTACAGCCTATATACGAGTACGTCACACTGCTGAACGCAGGATTGCTTTCACTTCTGAGATGGTTTTAGGACAAGGAAATGTCCGCCACGCAGCGCTGCCCCGTGTTGTCGGACTACAAATGTCTTCGAAATCTTTTTTCCTTATTTCTTAGACATGCAGGTTTCTTCACGATGATTTTCGTCACCGCCGAGCACGTGGTAAATCAGCACTTAAAATTGCAATTAACAATTGCATTGGCGCCGGCGGGGATCGAACCCGGAAACGCTTTCGTAAACTTGTTTATTTAAAATTGGTTACAGATGTCTATTAGTTATTCTTATTTGACTTTAGTAGAAAAATTAAGATAATTTGGGTTATATTGTTAAAAATATTTTGTCTTGAATACTTAGTGTAATGTATATACGTAGAGTAAGCAATTATTTTTAATTTCGATTTAACGGCGACCATGGCATTCGAAGTTCACATTAGAAATGTATTGTCTAAAATCGAGCCTCGAGACCTCTCACGCCTCTAAGGTCATAACTATTGCTGTGGTCGTGGACCTACTTTACGATTTATGGAAAGGATGGTTGTGTACGTGAAAGCTAAAATTTATAGTTTAAGGGGGCGTGGGGCGTAGGGCAATTTTTATCGTCAGGAAATAAATACACGATAATGACATCTCGATTACAATAATTTATCTTCACCATCATTATCATAATCATCATGAGAGCCTTATCGCCTATCAAAGTCTGCTGCTGAATATACGAACTAAAATAAGGATTACCTCAAAGTGTTTTTGTTAATTGCCTTCTGTCGCCTCTTCATCTACGCGACGATATAAGGCAATGGGTTCTGATACGCCACCAAGGCGGTATTTTCATCTTTACTCTAATCTAACTTTTTTAACGCGTCTTTGTAGCACACGTAAAGTTTCAAGTACTCAAACATTAGTATAGTGTGGAATCTGGACAAATACAATTTTATTATTTTCTCACCGAAACTTTTCCTCATGTTTCATCATCATTATACTCTCGGATAAATGAAGAAGATATTTTATATTGTTGTGTAAAAAACTTAGTGTTCTCGCCAGAGTGCGTCAGTGATTTACACAGGATAGGCACATAATCTTTGTGGTCCACTCCCCTGAACACGATCGAGAAACTTGGTGCCTAACACAAGGTTGTGTCTCCTGAACTGCTTGTTTGGGCTAATTTACGCGGACTTTGTATTCACTAATGAGGCCCAACATTTTTAAGGGTAGTTATTTACCATAGTTGTAACAAGGACTCTTAACACCCATTGGTCTATATTTTATTGAAAACTCCATTTATTTGTACCAGAAAGAAGATACCAGAGTCAGAGAAAAAAGGAAGGTAATTTTTACTGACATGAAATTACAATAAAAAGTCGGAAACATAAAAATTGTGAACGATCAAATAAAGATATAACGAACAAGAAAAATTCTAAACTGTTCTTTTTTATTTTTCTTTTCATTTATCAAGCTTAAATCTTAACTACCTTGGAATTCAGTACAGTGACGGGTCAATACAAAGACTAAGTTGAACAGTTTCGAGGATTATGTAAGCACATCCGCCAAGTGATGCAAGCCGGCCGGCATATTCTTTAGAAGAACTGTATAGTAGCGTATCATGGCTGCATCACGAGCGGGTCTACTTGAATGGGAAAGGATTATGTACGCACAGTACTGTGTTTCGTATATTAAGTAACGGCACTGAGGAGCAATTTTATTGGTGATAATACATCTAACTTAGTCCTTATGGATTCCTACCAAGTATGATACGTGAGGCTACTGACTTTAAAAATATCCTAATTTCAATAGAGAAGGAGGCTGGGTACTACCACCTGCTTGGGATCCTGTAATTATTAAAATTAAAACTTAACCCAAGCATACCACTGCAAGACTTCAAGACACAGTAAGTTCACTCTGCGTAGATCGGACCATAAATAATAATTAAAAATCTGAAGGTACCCCGGGTTAACACTGACATCGGGTCGTCAGTCACCTCAGTCCCCTGTGATCATGGGTGCTGGAAAGCACCGGAAACGTCTGGAACAAAAAAATCAACAATTTAAACGCGACAAAATCATAAAGTTTTAAGTGCTTGGACACCCTAACAAGGATCAATGACAATATTTTTGATTAAATAAATCATCTGATGAGAAAGTGAAAACAAAAACTGGCCTGATATGTCGTTTTCTTCATTGTTAAAATGTGTCTATAGAAAAGTGAACTCCCACTTTCGTTTCACAATGGTCGGACCACCCGTGTGACGTAGATTACTCGCTTTGTGTCGCAGCGTACAGATATCAGTCATAATTTTAATAAGTAGGAGACAATGACGTTTGTTTAGGTTTAGTTTAGAGAGCAATTTACAACCCAATTTTAGAAAATGAGTCTCAGGATAGGGGTAGGGTAGAGTTCTATTTTTTATATTACGTGGTTTCGCTGTACGGATTTTATTATTATTCGTTATTATTTTAAGACCAAAATTCAAAAATAATACCACTAAACAACAAAATTACAAGTGATGATGCTTAAGTCGTACAAATACAACTCAATTATGTGTTCCTTACCCTTGACAGCGAAACCTTGAACCTTGAAATGTCGGAGGCGTAAAATTTCATTATGTGTATTTTAATGTCGTAATCACGATGTATTTATGTGATACGAGGATGATACTGAAAGTTCTTAGAAAATCAAAACCTGAACTACCTAGCAAGTTATTAGTTTTATTAAATCTTTTCAACATTGTGTCCATTTACTAAATACATCGCTGCATCCGATGGAACCACTGAGAAAAGCACTTTGCCTTTGAGGATTTTGTACACTTGACTCATGCCGATGCCTAAGTTTGTCCGAATCTGTTGATAAGTCACTCTTTTGTCAGTCTCTATCACATCATCACAACACTGATGTTATCTTCAGTCTTCGCCGTAGAAGGCTTCGTCCCTCACGCAGATCATCGGTGAGATTAGTGCGATCACGTTTAAACTCATTTTCTCCATCGTGAAAGGCCAATCGAAGTTTATCATAACTTTCTTATTGAATTAAATGACATCGAAAGTCATAAAAAATCATTGTACAAAAATGTTCACGCGTTAAGTTCGTGCTGACGCTACACAGACAATTTTCAATTTGCCGCCAAATTGTAAACAAATGACAAATTAATAAAATACATACACAATAATATTGGCAAACAGTTCCATTTTCAAAATTTGGACTTAATTTTTATTATATCGTTTACAAGCGACCAATTCTAAAAACTTACAGTGTCTCCTTCGTAGTATCATGTTTTGTAGTCAACATTTTAAAGTAAGTAGCAAAATTGTATTAATTGTGATTGTTAAACATTGTTCGTTACATCGAATTAGCACAGGAGTATTATATATTCGTATAAATTATTGTTATAACAATAATGAACATTTCACAGGTTTTCTGCCTAGGAGTTCACTTTGAAAGGTATCAACCACCTTCTTACTGATCTCTGAAGCCAAGTAGCAGTACTTTTTACACGACGAAATACCTACGCATATCTGCCTTTTCTTATAGTATAGGGTGACAAACGAGCACACAGTTTACCTGATGGTAAGTGGTTGCTGTGGCCCGTAGACATCTACATCTATCCTCGATTACGAATCAAAATGCAGGTGCGTTGTCAAGCGTGAGGACTAAGATGGAATATCTCGTTTCCAGTAAAAAGGGGTCTCCAGTTCTCTACACTCACCGTACGAAACACAGCAGCACTAAGCTACTATTTTACGCCGCTATTCTGTGAGAGTGTGGTCCTTCCCCGGTCGAGCCGACCCATTCGTGCTACAACTATACTACTAATATAACTGCAGCGTGGTTCTACTACGTAAAAAATCCCTCGTGGGGACTAGTAACTAGTTATTGTTATAACGAACTAGTTTCAATTAAAACCTCAGCGTGTTTCACCTTCGCTGCATAGAAGCAGGACTACAGGAACGCTTTCGCATATATTCGCGGCACCATCAGCAGCCCCTCCCTGGGAGATGGCAACTGCTTTCTCCTACTTAGGGCAGGCATACCAGAATATAAGGCGCGCTACCCTTTGCAGCTTTCAACTCCACCTAGGCAAACGAGCTCTTGGAAGCACCAACCTTCCAGATCCTAACAGCGGATCTGGTTTAAGGTTCCAACGCTAATCAAGTTTCGGCCACGAAGAGGAAGAGGAAGAGGAAGAGGGAGAGACTATACCGAAATACGCCAATACTCAATTTGCGGAGGAGTTTCGGTATTACCGAAACTCCTCTGCAAACCTGCCTGCCAAGCGTGGAGACCATGGAATTCTTTTTTCGTTTGCGGCAATATACATAAGTGTATGTACATAAGCCTAAGTACCTAAGTACTTAATACGTATATATGGACTTTTATAGGCTGTTAAAACAGCCTATAAAAGTCCGTATTGTTTTTTTTTAACTAAAAAACTCTAAAATAACTTTGGATGATATTTATTTACAAATATCATCCAAAGATGATATTTGTCTAGCATTTCCGAAAAAAAAACATAACCTATGGTATGTATACGAAACTTTATTATGATTATTATTTAGCTATTCAGAGCAATGAAAAATTCTCAGACTTGTCTCGAAATATTGTATGGTTAAGGTTTCAGATTTACATCTGAAATATTGTTGTTGATTCCAATAACTCAAATAAACACTGAAGAACGCGACACTCGATTTGGTTTGTAGAAAGCATTGCGTTCGTACATAGAATACGGCGGTCGCGATTCACAGTTCACAGGAAATGGTGGGATCGTGTTACGCTTCGGTATTCTTGGCGACTAGCATGTATGTATTAGGTTTAAAAAAGGAAGTCATTATATGATTATACGTGTTTAGAGACAAAATACATTTTTTTAAGCATAGTAATAAGATAAATTAAAATATCCAGCGTTCTCACTGAAACCTTTTCTGAAACAAGAATGTTCAGTTTATAAACCTAATCTCAATGCCACAGGCTTCCTTCCACGTCGAGAAAGTAATTATAGATCCCTATAAATGGAACACCTTGTACAGCGGCAGCATTCTACACCCTCGTTAAAGATTCAGAATGCTGATGCGTGTAACCTAAGATGGAATTCCTTGTTGCCATTAAAAAGTGTCTGCGATTTTCACTACTCACAATGCAAAACAATTAAGTATTATATTGCTATTTTACGCTGGTATATATGGCTGGTAATAATATCATCATTACATCCCTTCACAGGTCCACTGCTGAACATAGGCCTCCCCCAAGGAATGCCACAAAGCACAGTCCTAAGCCACCTGCATCCATTGAATTTCTGCATGTCTTACCAAGTCGTCACTCCTTCTAGTGACGGAACGCCCTACAATTTGCCTGCCGGTACGAGGCTGACACTCGAGAATCTTTCTTCACCACCGGTTGTCGGTTTATCAAGCTATACGGCCGGTTCATTGCCACTTCGGCCCGTTGGACTATGTAGGAAATTCTGATTTTACTGCGAATATCCTCGTTTTTAAGTCTCTCACGCAAATAAATCCCTCTCCATAATTCGCTGAGCGACCTTGAGCTTCCCCATACGGCCTGTAGTGAAGGACCACGTCTCAGACCCATAGGTCATCACTGGAAACACGCACTAGCTGTAAGATATAGTTTTGAGTTTTTGAGTTATATCTGACGAAAAGATGTGTCGTATTCGCTCGAACGCTGCCCAGCCAAGTTGAATTCGTTGATTGACTTCTCGGACGAAATTGGACTTACCTAGTCGGACTATTTGTCCCTGGTAAACATACTAGTCAACAACTTCGAGCTTAGTGCTCCCAACAACTACCAGCATAGGTGTGACATGGACGTTACATATGACTTTTGTTTTGTCCATGTTAATCTTAAGGCCTATTCGTTGGGAGACACTATTGAGGTCATTGAGCATAGTATTGAGGTTAGGTTTCTCTCTTGTTCCAGCGATTCTGTCATAAGGACTAACTATGTCATCGGAAAATTGAAGGTGAGTGATGTAGTCGCCATTGACCGTATCCTTTTCAGTCCACAAGCTTGAAAATGTCTTTTAATGCAGCGGTGAAGAGTTTCGGGGATATAACGCCACCTTGAACGAATTAACCACATGGGTTTCGTACTCCGATTCTGCACTCGGATAGCCATCGTAGCCCTATTGGCACCGCTGAAGGGACTGCAGCACCGCCAAAATTTCGACGGAATCAAAGGCTTTTTCATAGCGCACATATACAAGATAATGTGGCAGATTGCACTCCTCGGTCTTCTGTACAATTCGCCGAAGGGTGTGTACGTACGTGGTCTCTGGTGCTGAAGCCTTTTCGAAAATCCGCTTGTTTGGGAGACTGGCAGTTGTTGAGTCTGTGTTCGAGACGATTCTTAATGACTCTCGAAAACAGCTCGTAGACGCGGCTCAGAAGGGAAATCGGTTTGTAATTCTTTAAGAGAGCGTTATCGCTTTTCTTGAAAAACAAGACCACCGCACTTTTTCTCCACGCCTCCGGAGTAGTGTCACCATGGGAGATGTGATGTATTAAATATAATGTCCTTTTCTGGTTGCACCCCCCCACCCCCATTCATGATACCATTGTAATACGCTGTAGTGTGATATTCATTTTTTAACCGACTTCAAAAAAGGTGGAGGTACTCCATTCGACTGTATTTTTTATGTGTGTTACCCATGGACGTATACCTTTTTTGTACGTCCATGACGCGGCCCATAGACATTTATCCTCGATTAAAAAACAAAATGCAGATGCGTTGTCAACCGTGAGGACTAAGATAGAATGCTTCGTTTCCAGTAAAAAGGGTCTCTGGTTCTCTACAATCATCATACGAAATACAGCAGCATTAAGCTACTATTTCGCGCTGGTATTCTGAGTGATTCAGTGCTACAACTATACTACTAATATAACTGCAGCATGGCTCTACCACGTACAAAACGTGTTTTACGAGGTAATGGTGTTTTCCTGTTAAGAGGTTCTTATTCCGATGAAGTGTAACGAGCCGGTGTTAATTCTTTCTTAACCCTCAGAAGAGACAGCCTCCTTCTCTCCTAGCCTTCTCTGTTTGCTTCTGTAGTATGTTTATTTCGGTGTATGCACGCAGTTGTGTCATTAGATTGTGCATTTATATTCCGTTTAAGAAACTGGGAAGTAAGAATACACACTCTATAGATATCTTTCATAGGTAACCAAACTTTTTTTCCCAATTTAAACTACATAAGGCTGTTTTTTTCGGTTGTTGGATTTTCCTTTTATAGTGTAGTGCGACTGTAGTTAAGTTGTGTTATAGATGAGTAACTGAAGTTTTAGGAAAGAGATATGTCGTCATGTGTGGTTTGGTGTTAGTAAAATGCATGATAGCAATTACCTTGAAAGAAACTAACGGTTCTGAGGTTGTAAAATGTCTACTATGCGTAATACATATGCATATATATATTTGGTTTCCATACTAATTCATAAATGCTGAATACTATCATTAGTGAATGTGGATTTGGGTACATCAGTGTAAACCCAGGGCCTAAGCGCTCACCGGAAATCCTGTAGACCCTACATACACCCGGATGTTCTAATAAAATTGTCACAAACAAAGCATCCTATGGGGTAGTATGGGAGAGCCTACATTCAGTAGGAAACTTCTGATAGTCTGTAATGTAAACGATGACAAAACAAACGATCTCCCCTAATGCCAAGTAGCTGCAGCCATGGATTACCGTAGCTAACTTAAAGCTTGAATAATGATTTAATAATTGAGGAAACACTAATTATAATTACATTGATTTTATAATCCTAACATTATATATATACTAAGTACGTTAGTCTTCTTGAAATTTTGTGGGTTTTTTTTCGAATTGTTGCACATTCTAAAAATCATTAAATATGGAGTATACATAAGCTAGCCATTATAATTTATATACATAATAGCTTGCTTCTGTATACTCTAAGGACGGATCCAATTCGCGGGATAACGCGATAGCTTCTGTATACTATAAGGACTTATATAAGTACTATAAAACTTGACATTTGGATATGAGATGTGGTCCTTAATTGCTGGTCATATGTGGAAGCTCAAGTTAGTTCAGTCGCCAGCTATGGACAGGGCGATATTCGGGGTTTCTCTGCATGATAGACTTTTCAGTTTGAATATTTGTCTAAATCCGAATCGACATCCGGTGAGAAAGACAATGGCAGCCTCGTACCAGTAAGCATAGTATAGGAAGGCCCCAAATTGGATGGAGTGAGAACCTGGTAAAAGAAGCAGGACGTCAAGAAATGTTGGTGGCTCATGACCGTCCTTTGAGACATTACTTGGGCAAGACCTATCTTCAGCAGAGGGCTTGTTATCGTCTGTAATGATTACGATGCTGATGATGATGGTATATATAATGTTCATATTACATGGTGTTAAGTAAAAACGGTGTTTCTCGTTGTCGGATTATGCTTTTTACTTAAAAAAAAGATTTAAAAAAATTACGTACTAAAATAAATTTCTAAATTTATAATAGAAATGTGGTAGCTAAGATAACCGACGAAAGCTAAAGTGAGAATAATGTTATCAAGGGACGTTTTATCAGTCGTATTATGCATTTCTCCTTTTTCTAATATCTTTTTTTATTAATCCGGTATGTAGAATTTTTATGAATTTTATCACGAATTCCAATAATTAATAACATTTGTAAGTACAACAATCTGATAATAATTATTAAAAATTAATTCTGTTGACATTTGAGACTCATACATTAGTAAATAATTGAAATCCATTCCACCTTTTTCATAGAATGAAGGTTAGAAACGAGCACACAGTACACCTGATGGTAAGTGGAGGCTGTAGCCCGTAGGCATCTACATTAATCCTCGATTAAGAACGAAAATGCAGATGCGTTGTCACCCCTGAGGACTAAGGTGGAATGCCTCGTTTCCAGTAAAAAAGAGTCTCCGGATCTCTACACTCTCCATACGAAGCTCGTCAGTACTAAGCTGCTATTTTACGCCGGTATTCTGTGAGAGCGCGATCCTTCCTGGATCGTGCATCTTCCCGACCCATATGTGCTACAACCATAATACAGCTGCAGCGTGGCTCTACCACGTATCTATCTATCTATATATTATATACCCCATTAAAGTCCACTGTTGAATGCCTCACCCATGGATTGCCTCATAAGGAGGAAGAAGATGCTGCTGTTTATCTCCTGTTTCAGTTTTCCCTCTGTCGCCTCTTACGATAGCCACGGGACGATATGGGGTAGTGAGTTCTTACTCCGCCACTACATAGTTAGTATAACACAAATAATCATTGAAATCCAAAAGGATTTTAGAAACATCATCCTAGTATAATTTTTTGTGTGAGTAAATTTGTGTATATATCATGTCACATTATCTGTCTTTTAACCTCTCAAACACCAAGCGGCCAAATTTGACCGCTTCGATATTCCGTCAAAATTTAAGCGGATAAATTTGACCGCAGCACTTTAATCCATAAAAACTTATATTTAGAGACTACTTTTCTATGAAGAAGTTTGGCATTATAGGCTCAATGTGAAATTTCCTATCCTCTAATGCAATAAAACGTAATTAATCTATGGTTTTTTATTTATAATCTACGTTCATTTCGTACGCCTATTTCGTGTGTCGTGTTATTGTGTTGATTTTTGGATTTTTCTAGTGTTTTATTAGTGTTTTACTACAGTGTTTTGAAATAAAAGTTTTTGTGTTAATATAATTTATCTTTTTGCGTAAATAATTTCGAGTAATATATAGAAATAATTGTGATTTTCACGCTACCAACATCCGCTTGGTTTTTTTCTGTTATCAAAATACAATAATATGTTTTTGTAGTGAAGTAAAAGCTGACTTTTGTTTAGATCACAGGATAGAAAATTTTGTACAGATTTTATAATGCCAAACTTCTTCGTAGTAAAGTAGTCTCTAAATATAAGTTTTAATGGTTTTAAGTGCTGTGGGTAGGTGCAGTCGCATGCAACCGCTTGGGATTTGCCAGGCGCATGTGACTGTATGGGAATTTTATGGGGATTGAAGGGTTAAGTCGATTGCTGGAGATATCCTTCTTAAATAGTATACTAGGCGGAAACACCGCCTAGAGGAGTTGTCCATACTTATCTTGCTGTGCAGAAAGGTTGTGGAAGGCAACACTGATAGTGATGTTGCTGCCTATTACCATTACCCGTAAAACTTGGATTCAGCTTCATCCAATCATTGGTAGTGGGCATCAACGGTGGGTGACGATAGTATTTGGAGAAAAAGGTGAATTATCCCCTACATACCGGTGTACTAAAAGGATTCACTATTTGCACATTTCCTCGCTTTGTTGAGCACAGGACTCCTCCCTTTCCTAAAAGAGTTGCAACAATGCGTTTTGGCGGACTTCATACATATGTCCGACAAATATTTTATTTCTCGTACAACATACAGTTTTCCTTGCGATCCTGCTTTTAATGATGTTTGAGTTCGAATTAAAATTTACGACGATTAACCCCTTAGCTACGCCTAGCCACCTAGGCTTTAGCCACGACTCGCACAGGACATATTTACAGACACACAGACACATATTTGTGTTTTATTATACTGACATCTTAGTGTGCTGCAGAAACATATGTTCGTGAGTCTTGGCGTGTTAAAAAGCAACTTATTGTTAATAATGAAAAGATTATTTATTTATTATCATTTATACCCTTTGCTACATCATCTGCGTCCGCCCTATCCGTTAATATAATAGTAAGCTTGTTATGTTTTATCGTGCAGCTTTTTGCTTCTAACAAAAAATAAATTGCGGGAAAGTCGTCATTGATAGTGTTATCTTTGTGACTAATATCCGGTTCTGCGTTATACACTCGCTGTTCTGTAGAGGACAAATAAAGCTTTAAATATTGACTCATACAGCGGCGACCTTTTGTAATATCTCGAGAAATTGCGTATATATTTTCCGTTCAACGTGTTCGAGGAAACCGATAGTCTTTGGCCACGGTCATCAGGTTTTAACGTGAAAACGACTTTTGTACCTAACAATCATAAATTTTAAATATTGGAATACTTACTATTAATTGGAAATTCGATAAAAAATAGCATACGAAAAGACCGCAACCACAGTGTGATTTACACACCAAAAAAACATCATGCCACTTTGATGTAAACTTAACTTTAGTACACGAAAGACGGATAGAAAAGTCTTTATATTGTAGCACTCACGTTTAGAGCTGCGGTAGCTCAGTGGCCAAGCGCTTGTTGCAAATTTCACAGTATGTCAACAAACCAGGTTCGATCCCCGTCGGCACCAATAAAATTGTCGTGCTCGACGTTGCAGGATAACATCGTGAGGAAACCTGCATGTCCGAGAAATAAAAATTTATCTTTACCTTATATCCATTTAGAAATATTAGGAGGCCTGTGCACAGAAGTGGGATACGACATGTAATATGAAAATGAAAAATGATTTATTGATTTAAAATGATACATTTTAAACCAGTATTAGCAATATGTGTCATCATCATCATCATCATCAACATCATTACAGCCCTTCACAAGTCCATTGCTGAATATAGGCTTCCTCCAAGTAATGCCACAAAGCACGATCCTGAGCCACCTGCATCCATCGACTTCTTCCATGTCTTACCAGGTCGTCACTCCATCTAGGGGGGGCCTACACTTTGCTCGCCGATACGAGGCTGCCACTCGAGAACCTTTTTTCCCCATCGGATATCGGTTCTTCGAGCTAAATGGCCGGCCCACTGGCACTTCAGCTTACTAATCCGTTTATCTATGTCGGTTACTCTGGTTCCACTGCGGATAACGTCATTCCTAAGTTTACCACGCAGAGAAACTCCGAGCATAGCCCTCTCCATAGCTCGCTGTGAGAATTTGAGCTTCCTCATACGGTCAGCAGTGAAGGACCACGTCTCCATAAGTCATCACTGGCAACACGCACTGGTTGTACAATCGAGTTTTGAGATTTTGAAGTATGCCATACGAGAAGATGTATCTCATTCGATTGACCTCTCGGTCGAAGTTGGACTTACCTAGTCGGATTTGTCCCAGGTAAACGTACTCGTCAACAACTTCGAGCTTTGTGCTCCCAACCACTACGGGCATAGGTGTGACATG